>JAJKFI010000084.1:1371877-1400487 GCA_029204185.1 Lerista edwardsae
GATAGATAGATAGATAGATAGATAGATAGATAGATAGATAGATAGATGCGGCGACCAGAACTGAATGCAGTCCTCCAGATGTGGCCTTACCATCAATTTATACAATGGCATAACAATATTGACCATTCTATTCTCTATTGACCATTCTATCCCCCTTTTTTAATTATCCCAAGTATGAAATTATCCCACTGCTGCACACTAGGTCTACACTTCCATTGAGTTGTCCACCAGCACAACTCTCTCCTAATCTTTCACATACAGCTTAGCCAATTTGTGAAGTTTGGCCAATATGTGAAGCCAATATGTGCAATCTCCAGATGTGCTGAGCCCCTCTGGTTCCAGCACAAATGGGGATCAATACTGAATCCTCTCATTCACTGTGTTAGGGATTTTGAAATATCACTTCCCCTCCCCGAGCGGGATCGCTTGTTGCAGGCTGAGTTCAAGATGGAGTTTTTAGCTTGGCCAAAGTTTTATAAAAATCACCGTCTGGAGTTCATGTTATTGGCCATTGATGTGTATAGTTGATTAAAAATTTGTTCTGAAATGCATTGTTGATAATAACCACATCACTCCTCTTCCTTTCAGAGGACCTACTAAAAGACGAACAAGGGCTGTCAGCTTCTCCTCCTCTCTTCATTGCAAAGTTGTGAACCTGATTGCCCTGTTATAACTCCATGGCTAGAGGAAAGGGAAGAAAACAGTTCCAATCGCTTTTTGCAACTGAGCACCCTGCCTGAGCTGAACTAGTGCAGGCCCGTCTCACAGAGCGCTGCAGCAGTGTAATTGAAGCGGGGATTAATGAGTTTTATGTGAACTCGGAGACTCGTTTTCTTTTCCTCACCAGGAACAGACAGCGTGACATTTGCAGGAATCAATGGTCTGTAGTGTGCCTTTGCAAGCGATATGCGTTAATTGCCACCTAGTTATGCCCCAGTTTCCCATCAGCAACAGGCCCTATCAAGGGTGATACACCAGTCTTGAGTTTAAGGAAGTAGAATTATAAATTGGGAAAGTCCCACATTCCTAGGATCTTGGCTCCATGGACAGAAATGTATCAACCCAGGCTAGTAGAATTGTTCAGCATTCCAGGGATCTCAGGAATAGGGGCAAAGCCATTTCAGGGATTAGTACTGTCCCTTCTGCAGTTAAATATGCCCACAATCAGGGCATGGAAGGAATCTCTCTCTCTTACTGAGACCCCCCCCCCCCAACAACAACTAATATAAGTAGTGTCATGCCTCTGATCCTGTAGGCAGCATTATGACTAGTAGCTATCAGTAGATTCTCCTCCACGAATTTGTCTGTTCCCCTTTCAATGCCATCTAAGCCAGTGGCCACTGCCACATTGTGTTGCAATGAATTCCATAAATAACTCTGCGGTGACTAAGGGCGCAATCCTAACCTGGAGTTAGGCAGGCTCAGTTAGGCCAGCAAAGTTTGGCCAGCAAAAAGGACACCATAAAGTGTGTTTGGACAACTCTTGGAATCAGAGAGGCCAGCACACAAATGTGTGCCATCCTCCCTGACTCCAAGAGTGGTCCAAACACGGTTTATGGTGGCTCTTGTGCCAGCCAAACTTTGCTGCCCTAACTGAGCCGGCCTAACTCCAGGTTAGGATTGTGCCCTAAGAGTAAGCCCTGTCTTACCCCTTTGACTAGATTGGTTAGGCAGAGTGCCAACATGTTTTGCCACTGTCTTAGAAAAACTTTTGCCTTGAATGCCTTGTTGAGGACAGAGGTTGTAGTTACTCTGCTGAACATTTGGAAGCAGAGGGGCTAGTTTCTGGCCTGAATTTTGGCTTTGTTGGGTTTATTTTTTAATTTGGTTGTTGGAAACGTTAAATTTTAATTCGGTGTTTTAGGGCACAGTCCTATCAGGCCGGGACAGCGCACACTGCTGCAGGCCTAGCCGTCACAAAAGTTCTTTGCGATGGCATAGCATTCTGGTGTACTGGTGTGAAGGCCTGCACTGGCTCACAAAAGCTGATACAAAGAGCATCATGTGCTGGATGTGATATGTTCTGTGCTGAGCAGCGCAGGGGCAGAGAGAGGGTGGGGAGAGGGAGGTGCAGGCAGAAGCGTAACTAAAGAAGTGCAGGGGGTACAATTGCACTGGGCTTTAGGGGGGCAACAAGCTGAGCTTGAAACTAGTGGCTAAACTGGTAAACAACCTTGAATAATACCATCATGTTATATATCATTGGAAAGGAAATTTAATGCAGAATGCAATGAAATAAGCCAGAGTGTAATATCTTTACTCTATTAAACGTTGTGGCCAAAACTCTAGAGAAAACAAAAATACAAATGTGATGTCGCGTCCTGTTGTGACGTCACTTCCAGGGCAACATTTTGCACCATGCACTGGGCTACACTTTCATTAGCTACGCCCCTGGGTGCAAGGAAGGGTGGTGACAGGGGTATGATGAGCTTATCAGTCCTGGGAGGGGGGGCAGGATCAGAGTGCCAACATAGTCTGCATCCTATCCCCCTTCCTAAGCCAAATCCACCAACATGGGGCAACACAAACTTGCACCAGCAATTGTACTAGCAAGTTGCCCCATTACACCTACTGGCGCATACCCCAAGACAAGGGGATATATGGCCCCTAACCTTGGTGAGATCACCCGCCTACTAAATTCCCCTGTGGGATGCAGCACAACCAGTGATGTCATTCAGGGGGAACGGACCAGAACGGGCGTTCCGGATCCTAACGGGCTCCATGGCTGGTTCTGGGTTTTTTTTGGTTTTTTTTTTCAACATTTGAATTTGGCTTGCCTTGGCCGCGCATGCGCACTGCATGCGGCAGCCGTTGCCTGCACTGTGTGTGAGCGAGGCAGGCAGGCAGCAGGCAGTGGCACGAGAAAGTGAAGAAAGCGGCGGCAGCAGCAGAATTTTACCTTACCAGCGGCGAGGGAAGAAGCAACGGGTAGGTAGGCTGCGTGCCTGGGCCTCCCTCCAGCCGCGGACCCCGACAAGTGCCAATCAAAAGTGAGTTCCTGTTCCTAAATCATTTGAATGACACCACTGAGCACAACCCATGCTGGCACTGCTGCATCAGGGCATGGGAACTTGCATCAGGGCATGGGAACTTGCATCAGGGCATGGGCTGCTTGACAGATTTGACGGCCGCCGCAAAGTTTTTTGCTTTGGTTTTTGTTTTTAAAAAAACCCTGAATTGCTTCGAAAGTCAGTGCTGAAAAGTAGTATAGAAATATTGAAAGAAAAAAAATACTGTATACGCTTTTGAAATCGCCCCCGGTGACCTATAGATGGCTGCGTTTATATTGTTTTCTGAAAACAGAGATGGAATTAATTCTTTCCAGAAGGAACAAAACATGATTAAAAGCAAAGGCTCTGCACCGTAAGGGGAACGTCCGTACCAAGAAAGTTAAACATTCTGCTCGACAACTCCTTCCCTCCACTGGCAAAAAAAAAAGCGCATTTTAATTTTCAACAAAAGTGTTTATCATTTTTATTATCTTTCTGAATTAAGTCTTGTGGTGCATCTAAATTAAATTGAAATCAGTCTGAATAATGATTTCACGAAGCCACCGACATAAAATGGAATGGGAAAAATGTATTCTTGTGTCCTGCAATCACATGGACGTAAACAGGGAGATGGGTATTCTGCTTGATATTAAAAGAGAGGATAAAATTTAATCTTACTACAAGGAGCCCAGAGTCACCAGAATGCCACTGGGCAACTTGGGTCTGATGTATGTATGCTGAAAATCGCCCCACAGAGGCCTTCTGGAAATGTATCATTTCAGGCAACAGGCATTTTTTAAACCTTTCCCCCTATGTAAAATTAAACTCTGTTGAGACTGAAGCTTTCTCTCTGAAATTGTTGCTTTCTACATGAAAGAAGTTGTTTACGATGATGACGATGAAGATAATGATTAGGCCATTATAAAATATGTATATAGTCACCATTTAGTATTTTTCACTCTCCTATCCCAGCTCTCTTATACCATTTTTCAACCACTTCCTCCAAGGAGCTCAGGGTGGTGTACGTGATTCCTTCCCTCCTTTTGTCCTCACTGCAAACCTGAGAGGTAGGTGAGCGGCTGACAGACAGTGACTGCCCAAAGGTACCAAGGATGCTTCATAGCTGAGAGGGGATTTGAACCAGAGGCTCCAATATGATTTGAACCAGATCAAAGCACTAAGTTTTGCAAGCAGCTGCTTTTCCTTCTCTTCGGAACCAACTTAGCCTCCGTCTTGCTCTAGCCACTGGGAATGGCTCCAAAGAGTAGGGGCAGCAGCTGATTGCAAAAAAAGGCCTGTGATCCCCCTCTAGGTACGCCTCTGATTTGAACCTAGATCTTCCAAGTCAAAGCAATTCCTGAGCCACTGCACCATCCTAGCTCTCATACCCCATTTTGCAACCACCCCTACCCCACCCCAAAAAGTTCACAAAGCAGATTACAGAGCAAAAGAAAGTTGAAATTGGTTCCTTGTCCCAGAGGGTTCACAATCTAAAACTATGGTAACCAGTCCAACATGTGATGTCTTCATGTGCTGCTAGATCCCTCTTTCATGCCCAGCCTGCAACAGAGCACTGAACAGCAGCCCTGCTGCCTCAGCCCTGGGCCAGAGACACAAAAGGCCTTCTGCAGGAAGGATTCCTCCAGGAACGACTTGCCTGGCATCAGTGCCATGATTACTAAGCCTGATCTCCAGAGAAGTATCTCATTTGCAGTTGCAAGGTTTGTACACTGCTTTCTCAACCATGCTTCTCAAAGTGGTTCATGATCATAAAATCAGACATAGAGGCAGGCAGCATTTGCTCTCTGCAAATTCACAGATAAACCATTGATCCTACACGATCAATGGGTTCAGTGCAAGGCATGCCATATCTGCCATCAGAGGAATCCAGCAGAGATTCTCAGGAAGCCAGCAGAGTGCAGCAGGAAGTGCCAAAAGATCTCTGAATGCTGCAGAGACATTCCAGAGGCTGCAGGGATCTTCAGAATGGCACCTGCAACCAGCTTCTGCCAGCCATTTTAAAGGGGTCATCACTGGTCACAGGTGCCATTCTAAGGTCCCTGCAGCCCTCTGAAAGTCTCTGCATAGTGGATAATGAGGGCAGAGGCGCAGATAATGAGGTAGGTAGTAATTCTTTCCTTTGCAGATAAGCAAATTTGCAGATAGTGAGTGCATATGTAAAGAGGATTGACTGTATGTCTGATTTTGTCATCATGATGCATGCCTAAGCACATTTTCATCAACATAAATTTTATGGAGCTCAAAACAGGGAGGGCCCCAAGTTAATGGCCTGAGTGCCCCAATTTTTACTCACAGGAATCCTTTTGGTCAGTGAAGGCAATGCATTGCTATGTGCTTTGATTCTCTACACTGCCATAGAAATAAACGAGTGGAGCAAAGAGAGTGTTGCTGCCATAGACATTTGTTATGGACTCCAGTAATGAAATATTTCTCATCTGTAGCAATCGTTTGCTTTTTCTAGTAGAAGAGTGCCCTCTAGTGGTTGCACTGTATAACGCAGAACAGAAGGAGGCTTACACAAGACATGTAGGACCAGCAACAAGAAGAGTTTGCTGTATTCTTAACAAGATGGTAGGCAGAAAAACCTACCATCAGAGATAAAAAGTGATAGATGAGCATTAAATAGCAGACAATGAAGAAAGTCAAACCACAACAACACAGTAGTGTAGCTATCAGGGGAGCGGTGTCGTGGTAATTATTGCAGGTGCTGCAACATACTGTATTAGCGCCCTCCCCCCACTCGCCATTAGAGTCATGGCAAAATGGAACATGCTATTTTCAGCTATATCCAGCTTGGGGGAGAGGGATTGAGAGGCTCTGGGAGGGTAAAACTGAATTATTTTCCCATACCCCTCTGAAAGCATTCTGCTCCACAATCGGTCTCCTCAGACCTGTGCCCACTCTATAGATTGGGTAAGTCCAAGGAGAAGAAAGGGGTGTAGAGGCTGTGAAAAAATGGAGTTGGATCCAGCACACATCAGTGTTGCCAGATAAGACATAAGAAAGGCCTTGCTGAATCATGCCAAGGGCCCATCTAGTCCAGCTTCCCGTATCTTACAGTGGCCCACCAGATGTCTCAGGGAGCACACGAGACAACAAGATGCCTGCATCCTGTTGCCATTCCCTTGTATCTGGCATTCTGAGGTAAATAATAACTTGCAACCCAATCTGGGCCTTCAGAACATAAGAAGAGCCCCACTGGATCAGGCCACAGGCCCATCTACTGCCGCTTCCTGCATCTCACAGTGGCCCACCAGATGCCTCAGGGAGCACACAAGACAACAAGATACTTGCATCTCACTGCCACTCCCCTGCATCTGCCATTTTGAGGTAGCCTTTGCACCACCCCCAAGGAAGATACCAGACTGTGGTTGGCGTATAACTTTATTATAAACACAAGTGACCAGCTTTTAAAATCGTAAAGCCTAAATCATAACACACATTTCCCCCCCCCCACCAGTCTGGGAATGGTGCCTCCCTCACCAGATCCACCCACCTCCTGCAGCCTCCCCATCCAGATTCCCCACCTCTCCCTTCCCCTTCTGTGTCCCATCACTGCCTTATCTTCCCCAGCAGGTGCAGCAGTGTCCAGCAACGGCCGTGGAAGACTGCCACCTTTGGGAGCAATGCTCCCAAAATGCCCACCACTGGGACACTCCAAGCTCTTTCAGTAGCTATTTTAAAACAGCGGAAGGCTCTTGCCCCCGATAGCCCAATGCGGAATAGGACTGGGCTGTTAGCTGAAAGCTTATGTTTCCCTCTATTCCTCTCTATGACTAGCAGCCCAATGCTCTACACTTCACGTTAGAAGCTCCCCTGAGTAGGCCAATAAGGGATACAGATTAGAACATATGCAGCCGCTTTCATCTGTTCAAAACTCATCGCTGCAACTTTGCTGCTTCATTTAATTAATACCCTTCTCCCCACCCTGCATAACTGCTACCCATCATGTCAGACTCTTTTGGGTTTAAAATTAGCTTTATAATTCAAATAATCTAAATTGGCTGCTGGAAGCACAGCTGTGAAGTAAAGAAACATATTAAATATTTTCTCCCTCTCCACAGCGTTAATATGTTGTGGATAAACATGGCACATTTTCCTTGCTAGAATCAAGGTTTTAATCAGCTTTGTGATCATAACCATGACGTTCCTAATTACAGTGCACAGTAGCTTTCCAGGTCTTATCTTTTATTAGGAAGTTCCAAGCCTTAACTAAGAGAAAATTAGCAAGTCGACATCCAAGCCATGGGTGGTGTGACCCTGACCACCTGATGCCATCTTGGAACCACTACTTCTGCACTACAACAGTGCTTCCCCACCCATAATCCTTACCATAGTCGCACACGGCTGTGAAACCTGGAACTGTCTGTTTCATTTACAAGGTCCACACTTCTGGGCTTGGCGGGAGGCAGCACTCTGGGAGTATGAAAAGGACTGTATCTCTCTCTTCGGTGGCTAACAGCCCAATCCTATTGTCACCACTGCTCCATCATTCCTCAGGAACTTCCATTCACGTACCCCATGTCAGGCCCTTCCAGCCCCCCTTGAGTCAACTCCATTGCTGGCGCGAAACCAAAGAGACCCATGTCAGGCTCAGTGGCCTGATAGGATTCATAAATGACCTGGAGACAGGGATAAGCAGCGAGGTGGCCAAGTTTGCGGATGACACAAAACTTTTCCGGGTGGTGAAGACCAGAGGAGAATGTGAAGAGCTCCAGAAGGGTCTCTCCAAGTTGGGGGAATGGGCAGCCAAATGGCAGATGCGTTTCAACGTAGACAAGTGTAAAGTGATGCACATTGGGGCAAAAAACCAAAACTTCACCTATAGGCTAATGGGTTCTGAGCTGTCTGTGACAGCTCAAGAAAGAGATCTTGGGGTGCTGGTGGACAATTCAATGAAGGTGTCGACCCAGTGTGCGGCAGCAATTAAGAAGGCCAATTCCATGCTTGGGGTCATTAAAAAAGGGGTTGAGAATAAAACAGCCAATATTATCATGCCATTGTACAAATCGATGGTAAGGCCGCACCTGGAATACTGTGTGCAGTTCTGGTCGCTGCACCTCAAAAAGGACATAGTGGAGCTGGAAAAGGTACAGAAGAGAGCGATGAAAATGATTATGGGGCTGGGGCACCTCCCTTATGAAGAAAGACTGCAGTGTTTGGGGCTCTTCAGCCTAGAAAAAAGGCGCCTGAGGGGGGACATGATTGAGACATACAAAATAATGCACGGAAGGGATAGGGTCAATAGAGGGATGTTCTTTTCCCTCTCTCAAAACACCAGAACCAGGGGGCATCCGCTAAAACTGAGGGTTGGGAGAGTTAAAACAGATAAAAGGAAGTACTTTTTTACCCAGCGGGTAGTTAATCTGTGGAACTCTTTGCCACAGGAGGTGGTGATGGCATCTGGCCTAGATGCCTTTAAGAGGGGATTGGACAGATTTCTGGAAGAAAAGTCCATCGTGGGCTATAGGCAATGATGGATTGATTGTGCAACCTCCTTACATTAGTGGTAGGCTACTTCAGAGTACTGGGTGCAAGGGAGTGGCAACAGGATGCAAGCATCTTGGTATCTCGTGCCTCCCTGGGGCACCTGGTGGGCCGCTGTGAGATACAGGAAGCTGGACTAGATGGGCCTTTGGCCTGATCCAGCAGGGCTCTTCTTATGTTCTTATGATTCAGAAGACAAAGATGCTGTTCCTGCCTACCTCCCAGACCAAAACCATACCCTCACCCAGTAACTCCTCCCTGCATCTCAGGGGGAAACGTATAGCTCCCGGGCCCAGGCAGTATGCCAACCAGTGCAGAAGCCCAGTGCTGACTGGCTCTGGCCTCCCTGCCAGCACCTTTCCTCTCCTGGCTGCCACAATGTACTTTATGGCACATTTGCAATGACCATTGCAAGGGCAGCATGGGGGCCACCGATGCATTAGGATTGGGCTGCAATTTTCTTTAGGCCCTGATATTGGAAGGAGCAGGGGACATTATCCATCAAAGACGGGGGTAAGTGAAGGATGGAGAAAGGCAGCCAGTGGTCATGCTTGACCAAGATCGTTTCTCTGGCTTTCTCTCCCTTAGTCTGTCTGGAGGACCTTTCAATGGCAGAGCCAGGCTTCTCTCATGTGCCGCGTGTAATGTGTAGCCCAGCTATGATGAGGTCTGCCGAGGAAAGGGCTAGAGAACCCCACAGGCTCATTCATTTTGCACACAAAGGCCAAAGAAACCTATTACTACTCTGGATAACGTGTCAGTGCTACTCTTTGTTGCATCATGAAAGAAATGCTTGCCCTATAAAGTGCTCTGTAATGGTGCTACTCAGCTACTATTGCCATAAGCCGTCTCAAAAATCGAAGCCCTCTTGTGTGGAGCATGTTTCGTTTTCCGACCGGAGTATGAGGCATTACACTTTTTGGAAAGTGCAGAATGGAGCTTAAATGCTTGATAGCGCTCTTTGAAAAGGAACAGAAGGATCTTCTGAGATGGATATTAATGAAAAAAAGGGTAATGGAAATTGGATGGCTCAATTCCTTGCAAATGTCAGATTTCAGTACTATGAAGTAAGAACATAAGAACAGCCCTGTTGGATCTGGCTAAAGGCCCATCTAGTCCAGCTTCCTGTATCACAGAGTGCAATCCTATACTGGCGTTGGCCAGTCCAGCACTGTCGCAAACATGCTGTCAAGTGCATCTTTGCCAGCGAGTCGGGCGCTGGACCAGTGCAAGCAGCAGTGCTGGCACGAAGGCGCCACTGCGCCAGTCGTGCACCGGTTGAGTGCCGGTGGTGCTCAGTCGGTGCAGGACCATGCAGAGGGTGTTTCTGAGGCATGCCGGGGGTATAATGGGGGAGTGCAGTGGGCGGTGATGGGGGCAGCGACAGCCAACAGCCATTGCGCCAAATCCTAATCCCTGGTCCCGGCCAAGATGGCCGCGATCTTAGCTGATGCTGCACACATGCATCTGTGCCTGCAAATCATGGCTCGGGCTTCCCCAAGCGCAAGGGAAAAACCTCCCCTTGCCCTGCTCTGAGCTGTGGCTGCCTCCCGCTGGGCTTAGGATATGGCCCTGCTGTGCCAACCTTGCTAGGTCGGCGCTGCTTAGGATTGGGCTGTCACAGTGGCCCACCAGATGCCTCAGGGAGCACACAAGGCAACAAGATACTTGTATTCTTGCTGCCTCTTTCCTGCATCTGGCATTCTGAGGTGACCTATTTACCCTAGCAGAAACCTACAATACACTGTCCCTCCCTCACCAGCCAGCTGAAGAAGAAAAAACTGGCATCCATGGCCAATTTGGATGACAGAAGTAAATTCCTATGCAACCCTCATAATGAGTTGCCAGCTAATCTCAGACTGAACATACCCATCATGGCTTGTAACCTGTGATGGAGTTTTCCTCCATAAATCTGTCCAATCCCCTTTTAAAGGCACCATCACCACATCCTGTGGCAAGGAGCTGCACAGACTAATTACAGGCTGGATAAAGAAATTTTTTCTTTCTTCTGTCCTAACTCTCCCAACACTCAACTTTAATTGCTGTCTTCTGGTGAAGTGGTCTATGACTGTGGTCGAACTCTTAATTTATTTCTATCCGGTCCTCATTTACTATTACTGCACAAAGGTCATGTCCCTTCTAGGGTTTTAAAGCTCAGTATTTTTAAAGAGCGTGTGTCAAACTTCCTTGGGAGAATCTATTGGAAGTAGCATTTTCCCTTCTTGCTCAGAAGGTAATGTAGCTTTTTGGCTGTTGAATGCTTGACCTTTCTGCTGAGACCATCTTCCATTTTTAATGCTTTTTATACAGACATCAGCCGACCGCAATCTGGACTTCAACATGCCAAAAAACTATTGAGCGGAGTTGGAGGGTAGAAACACAATCATTGCTGACTTGGGCAGAATTCAAAATGACATGTTAAAAGCCTTCTGGCTGTGGTGTTCGTTGTTAAAACCGAGCCACCCCAAGATCAAATTGAAATTTGATTGCTCAAAATACTCTCCTATCCAAAATCGTACTAACTGAGAACAACAGTTATGAGTTGTTAAATACTGGAAGCAGAACAAAATGAGCCGCCACCAAAGTACTGTTGTTGGCTAAATTGGGGGATTTGGCCATGATACTGAAACTGTCAAATTTGAACACCTGTCAAGAAAGTGCTGTTGAGAATATATTAGTAGCCCTGTTCAGTTGGTCAAAAGCATGTAATGTTACAAGAACACATGTCCGGTGGGGTGTGTGTGTGTGTGTGTGTGACACCAGGGCAGCAAACTCCACCCTCCCCAAGCACTATTCACTGAGCACACTATTAAATGACTGTACAGGTCTGTCCCCACACATACTGCTGTACACCTGAGGGTCCTGTTCAGGCACTCAATAAATGCAAACCCTACTGCCCCTTTCAGCCAGAAAATGGACTTTTGAATGACTTAACAAAGCCTATAACTTAACAAAGCTTCACAAACACTTAACAAAGTGTTAACAAATACTTGGAAAAATTGCTGACATTTCTGAGGGAGCAATCCTAAGCAGCGCCGGACTGGTGAGGCCGACGGGCCAGCGCCATATCCGAGCGCTGCTTAGGAAAGGCTGCTCCCTGCAGCAAGGGAGCATTCGCTCCCCTATGCGCTCCTCGGATCCACACCTGCTAAATAGCAGGCGCAGGTCCGAGGAGACTGCGTGGCCCAAATTGGGCTGCGCGGCCTCCCCGACAGGCTTAGGATGCTGCCTTATGGCCACCTCCCAAGCCTGTCCATAATCTCCCTCCCCCCTGCCAATCCCTGTCCCGGCTTCGATCGGCACGAGACAGGTTCAGCGCGGGAGCAACAGGACCAGCGCTGCCTGCAGTGTCAGTCCTGTTGCTGTAGCGCCAATCGGCACCCCCACGTCAGCGTTACTGATGACGTGTCAACTCTACCATGTAGCGTCAACGCTAAGGGCGCGCTAGGATTGCGCTGCCTGTGTGATAAATAATTAGATTTGCAAAGCCACTCATATCTGTAATCCTTGTGTTCACTTGATAGATAGTAATATTTATTTATTTATTTAATAGATTTTTATCCCGCCTTTATGCCCGAAGGCACTCAAGGCGGCATTCCAACATGCAATAAAATTTAACATTAAAAAACAATATAAAAGAATATTAAAACAATATAATAAAACACAATTAAAATACAACAATAAAATTTAAAATCCTTGTGGATCATAAGATATAAAAATATAACACACCAGCCAGCCAACCTGTCAACAGTTAAAAGCTTTTTGGAATAAAAAGGTCTTCAGCCCCCGCCGAAATGTTAACAGAGAGGGAGCTGTTCTCAATTCCAAGGGGAGGGTATTCCAAAGTTGGGGGGCCACTACCGAAAAGGCCCTCTTCCTGGCCGCCACCCCCTCACTTCTCCTGGTTGCGGCACAGTCAAAAGGGCCCCTCCAGATGATCTCAGAGTACGGGTAGGTAATACATCATCAAGATTTTTTTTTAAAGGAATTGAGCATGGAGGGCCTGCAGTGCATATGGAGGGCACTGTGGAGGGAGGTGGGCATGGCGGGCACTGGTTGCAGCTGGGTGCAGCAGTGAGAAAAAGCACTCATTTCCCCCCCCCCCCCCCCTCACTTGCATCAGCTGTGGTATCCTTCTATGTCAGCTGGCAACCTTCACCTTGGAGGCATCCTGTTACGTTGGCTTAACTCCTGTTTGTCAGGTGTATTCACCTGGCATAGGTCATGGGAGTCTAATGCTCTGTTCTAAGAAAACTGCCTTGAGGGGTTCTGGAGTGCTCAATCATGCCCTCCATTTCTTGCCTAATGTTTCACTTGGTGCTTGGTTTATATCTATATATATCAGGGTATATAAACGAGACAGGACCAAAACTCAGAGCCCACAAAGCAAATACCACTTTTAAAATTCAATGTAATTAATGAACGTCTCTTGCTATAAGCAGAAATGATTAATCGGGCCTGGTAATGGGAAATGCTTACACCAGAGCACAGGTTACGTGATGTGAAATTGATGGCTGCTGCTGTAGTCGCAGAGAAAAAAAAAATCACTTTCCTAAACACAAAGGTTGCCATTGCTTACACTTTTTCAATGAATGGAACGAAGCATGAAGAATATGGAAAAAAGTAAGGCATGAATGCTGTAATTCTATTAAAGATGACAAGGAAAACAGGAGGATTGTCTTCAGTGAAAGGCAATGCGTCAGATGCATTTGGTGGTATATATTCTGCAGTGTAGAGATGTTAAACATTTAGAGAGGGAGAACCAATTTATTAGTCGCATGATGATGAAAACGAATTCTAATGTGCCATTTTACTTAATAACCAACAGTATTTATATACCATTTTTCAACACAAAGTTCACAATGTGGTATACAGACAAATAATAATAAAGTTAAATGGCTCCCTGTCCCAAAAGGGCTCACAATCTAAAAAAAAAAAAAATGCAAAACACCACCAGCAACAGCCACTAGAAAAGACACTGCACAGGGGTGAAAAGGGACAATTATTCTCCCTGTGCTAAACAGAAGAGGAACACAACTTGAAAAAGTGCCTCTTGCCCAGTTGGCAAGCACCATTCACTCATACCTCTTAAGCACCATTCATTCATATCTCTGGTTTCATGAGAGCCATTTCCTTTGTGATGAGATCCCATATCTCTGCAATACAAATACTGGGACTATGTGGGAAGAGCCAGTTGAGTGGGTCCTTCCCAGTGAGCTGTCATCCAGTACAGAAGGGTGAGCAATTGGATGGAAGCACCAACACACCTGGCTGAACCTATGTGCCTCTGGTATTCAGAGCCCAATCCCATTCTAGTGCTTGGCCGACGCAAGTCACTTGCATCAGGCCAGTGCTGTTGCAAACATGCCATAAGGCATGTTTGCATCAGTGCAACAGGGCTGGGCTGATGAAGGCAGCAGCTTCAGCCCAGATGTGCCACGGGGACCGCAAGATGAGCTTTCCTACGTTGGCCAGGTTCAGCCAGCCCAGGAACTTTTCGAGATGGGGGAAGGCAGGAGGGAAGGGAGGCAGAGTGGTGTGGGGAGAGGGTGGGTGGCCCCAGGGGTGGGACGGCCCAGGGCGGGGGAAGGAGTCAGGATCTGGCCATTAGGCCAGATCATAACCCCAGTCACCGGTCCGCATGGCCCTGGGTAAGCTGGGGTTTACCCTGGGGCAAGGGGAAAATATCCTGCCAGGCTCCCTGCTCCAAGGCAGGTTAGAATTGGGGCCATAGCTCAGTGATAGCACATGTACTCTGGATACAAAAGTCCCAGGTTCAATTACGAGGGAGGGTTGTGATAGATCCCTGGCTAAAATCCTGAAAATCCACTGCCAGCCAGAAGAGAAAATACTGAGCTAGACAAAACAATGATCTAGATTGCTAGAAGGCAATGTCATGTATTTATTTATACTCAAACATTCGAGAGGCTTAAACTATCATTGGCTCTTTGCTTTGCTGCAACATCAAAAGGCCACTCAGAAGATACTTAACCAGGTGAGAGGAGTGAAGCAGTGTTTTTTGACAGCTGAAGTGAGATATAGCATTCAATCTTTGGCTGCTATCTTGTCAGATATCCTTCCTAGGAAGAATAATTGGCTCTGCTTTCCGTTTTTAAGAATGTGTTAATCTTTCCTCTGGCAGCGGGCTGCAATAGCACTATTTTAACCATGGCACCTGCTCTTGTGCGTTAATAATAGATCACAACTAGGGAGTCATTTCTCAGTATTTTAGTGCAGGACAAAAAAATATGACCCCATGTAACTGACAGCAGTCTGAATCAATTGTTTTACAGCCAGAGATCTGTAATCAATGGGAGCCAGGCAGGTAGTTCCTTGAATGGCAAGCTCTCATATTTGGTACAAGAAACAAACATGATGTACGTGCACCAGGAAGCTCATGGCTCAGTAAATTAATTCTACTGAATTAAAATTCCAGAATTGATCAGGAGAGAATTGTAAAGCATCAGGTGCAGTCTTTAGACTGACACAGAAACCAAAGCACTTTTCTTCCTCTGTCCCCTCAAATCCCCTGTTCCCTCTCCTGACTTGCTCAAATATTCACACACTTGGAAAGTGGGCTCTTTTCAAATCCAAGCCTCCATCCCCGGGCCCCAATTCAGGCGGCTTATACAGCAGGTGCAGATTCAAGGAATCCATAGGGAAGGCTGGAGCCTCCCCTAGGGCATGGACACAAACATGCCCTTGCCCTGGGGAGACACCCCAGCACACCAAAGTGGTGCTGGATTTAGTGCAGGCCCGCCGGCCTCGCTATTCCAGTGCAGCTCAGGATTGCGCTTTAAATTGCAAAAAGCTGGGCAGGACAGGCCAACTAGGTAGCAATGGAGTGTTTTTAAAATGGGCTTTCCACCACCACAATCATGACCTGTTAGTCTGAACCTGGAAACATGTTAGATTTCATCAAGAGTAGACTTTGGTGAAGGAAGGTCTCCTGCTGCCAGGGTAAGTATTCCCACCTTCTAATGGTGGTTTCTGCAATCTTTGTCCTTGGGGGTCAGGTGGAGATTATGGTGGCTTTGTGACATAAGGGGAGCCCAGGCAGCTGATCTTTATGTGTCCATAGATTCAGCGGGTTCGAAGGATGGAGGCTTCTTAAAGCAGTTGTCGCACAGCCCATTCCTAAGCTGCGCTGGAATAGCCAGGCCAGCACAGCTGGGCTGCAGCCTAAGCACGCCCTAAGTGGCTCGGTGTGGGGCAAGGAGATGTTTTCTTCTTGCCCTGGGGTAAGTCCCAGCCAGCCCTATGGGCCCAGCCTTGCGCCAGTCCAGTGACCAATTCCTCAGTGCAGATGCGCTTGATGGCACGTTTGTGACCACACTGGTCCAGCACAAGAGCACTGCGCCAACGCCACGCCAGGTTAGGATTGTGCCCTCAGAGCCTCCATTAGAGGCACCAACTCAGCCTTGTTCCTGCATGTACCAGGATTTACAGAAGCTTCCTCTTCTGAGAGAGTCCCATCCAACTCAGGTTCCAAGAACTGGCAGTTCCCAGTAGCAAACCATAGCTTGAAAAAGATTCCTCGGAAGCATTAGGCATTTGCACAACTAAAAAGATGATATTGGAGTGCTATTGCTCCAACACGCCACTGATATATACCTGAAAATGTGCAAACTGGTGCCATCTCTACTCACATTGAAAGCTTCCATGGGGATAATACTACTGTACAAAGGTTTGTGTCTGAATGGGCTTCCAAGTCTAACTACAATAACCCCAAACATTCATCCTTTAAAACTGAGCTAGTGCCTTCTGTATGTTCTGCTTCTTAACAGTATGTGTCCGTTTTGGTTTGCTGTTGGGTTATAGAAAAGATTTTATCTAACCCACGGGACAGGTGGCAAAGCCAACTTTAATGTACAGTCCTGATTTTTATGATTCTTCTGAGACAAATATTATAAGTTGTTTGAAAGTGAATTTACTGGTGAACATGACAGAACTTGCGTTATAGCAAGCCCCGACTCAATTATCTATAAACTCTTGTTTAGCCATTCTAAACAATTTAATTCCTTTCCCATCCCTTCACATTGTCTTGTGAGCATATAGGGTACGGCTTGCCTCATTTCAATGAGATATTTACTACTGAAGTGTTGTTTAATTGCCTATTTGTTGTTTAATCAATTCAGCTTCTTCATTCATACGAACAATCAATTTATGGATATACCATACACTCAAAGTTCTACTGGAGAAATGGAGTATGTCACCCTATTTGTTTTCAGTGTGGCATCTCGTATATGTACATAGAATAGAATAGAATTTTATTGGCCATACATGGAATTTCACCATACATGGAATTTTACTTTGGCCCAAAAGCTCTCAAACATGCATGCATATTTATAGCAACCGCTGGATTAAAAAAAAGTAATGCTGGCTGCAGAAAGGGGGCAACAGAATTAACATGGGGTGAGGACCAGAGAGCAGTGAACAACCTCTGCACCCAATCATATCTCTGCACCCAATCATAAACCTGAATCTTTCCCTTGTTTCTCCACTCTAGTGATTGTAATAGCTAAGAACTGTTGGGGGACCAAATAGGGACCAGTTCCTGTGCAATAAGTATGGACTTAAATGCTATTTGAGCTTTTTAACACAACAGATTTGCTATCCTGCTTAAATTCAAAATGTTTTAGAGGCACTGCTTCTGCAGGGCAGTTTCTGGAGCATGGGAGCATTTATGGCATCCACATAAAAATTTAATGTTTTTTATGGCTTGTGAGGCAGAAAAGGGTTTTCTACTTCTTTCCTACTGCTAGAATTCAAGATCACCCAATGAAATTGACTTACAGTGGATAAAAGAAAGCACTTATTTTATACAATCAACAATGAATGTATGTTGTTGTTGCTGCAAATAGTGGTGATAGTCAATGGTGACTTAGATGACTCAAAATGTGTATAATGTGTTCTTGGAGGAACTCTCTCAGTGACTATTAGCCAATGAAACCTCTAGTGCAAAGGTATCATGAGCAGTGATGTCATGAAGGGGGTACGCGGGGGTACGCGAGTATCGGTTTCTAGGATTATGGCTGGCCCCGCCCACTCGTTGACTCCGCTCCCTGCAACATTTGAATTTCCTGCACGTTTGAGTTGCCTGCACGTTCTCAGAGGCAGGCAGGCAGCGTGCGGAGCCTTGCCTTGCCACTGAAAAATGAGCTGCTCTGGGGTTTTGGAACTGTTGGGTCACTTTAACATGATGCCAGGCCTCCTTAACATGTTCTGGGGGTGCTGTGGAATACTGTTGCAACTGTTGTGTCAGTTTAAAATTGTCTGAGACCTGAAAAAGGGCTTTTTTCATGTCCCTTCCTGCCACGACATCACTTCCGGCTTATGATGTCACTTCCGGTGGGCGGGTCCCGACACGTGCCAATCAAAAGTGAGTACCTGTTATTAAATCATTTAGATAACACCACTGATCATGACCCTGAGTTATAGCAACAACCTTCCCACTGACTTGAGGGCAAGGGTATAGTTGTGTCAGGAAGACCACAGACACAGCCTACAGAACCACTAAACCTGGGGCCCAAGCCTGATGCCTAAAGGCAGCAACTCCTCAAGCCCAAGACCACTGAATCAGGAGGTCCCTGGGCGTGGGCCGAAGTGGCCGGTCCACCGACCTGGGCGGGGCCCAACAGTGGGGCAGCCAAAGGCCGTGGCAGCAACATAAGCCCCATGATCCGGGCACGGACGGCCCCAAGGGGCTGTGGGGCAAGCTTGACCCTGAACAGCCAGTGATGGCCAGACGACGGCGTGACCTGGCGACAGAACCATTCCACCTGAACTGACGGGGAGTGCTGTGACACAGCAGGCTCCCCCATGAGTGTAAAGGCGCTGACTAAAATAAACACCCTTCGCAAAGCAACATCCAGCTTGCAGCACCTTCTTCATCAGCGGCGTAAGTACCGGGCTGCTCCTCTCCTGCCATCACACCTGGCCCTTGCTGGGGCCCACACACACACCCCACCATGACGGACATTACACCTCCTATTACCTGAAACATGAACAATATGAAGAGCTCTGTTCCCTTAACACACTGAAGTTCCCTTTCCAAACAAATGAAATTTGAAGTACCCTGAAATTGCCAAGAAACTCAATTGCATTTTGCTTCAAAGGATGCCTGGTAGTTCACAGTTCAACTTTGTTTGGCAGGTTTCCATGGAAATAAACCTAACTGCACTTTATTTTAGCCATTACATCCATGCAGGGAAGCTGGTCTTCTGCTAACAGAATCAAACAAAGGGTTCTTTGAAATCTAGGCTACCTTCTGCAATGTGATACAATCAGATTGGGTTCAAGAGGTTCTCAAAAACCCTGGAAAGAAATGGTTGTACTCCAATTCTGAATCTTCTATAGCAGGATTGCTTTTAGAAATGCATCTAAAGAAGCAGCAACATTTGCCCTATTAGTAAAGTGGGTGTCTTATGAACAAACGCTGAGGGCAGAAAATCAGGGAAGGAAAAAGACAGGCCAAGAGAGAGCACAGACATAATGAGTGATCTGGCACTTTTCAGAAAATTGTGCTGGGAATAAAGCAAAAACAAACCATCTCAAACTAGTAGGGTTGATGCACACTGTCCTTATGCTGGCATACAGTCCTTGCCCTGCAGTTTGTGAACATTAGCGATGATACCACCAGGCATACAGGCATTCTCAGGCTGTGTGTGTCAGGGGCTGGGAACTCATAGATCTGTACACTGCCTATGATGAACTGGCCAGGTAACAGGCGAAGTGTTCTGGAGTGACTCTGCCCACCCAGACTGATCTTGAAGGGATGAAAAAGGTTCCATGCCAGGCTGGCACTCTGCCTGCGTGACAATGATATCCACTAGGCCATGACTCTTTAAGCATGACTCTGCTGCTGCCTGCAGCCCAGGACTGACACAACAGAAGCAATCACCTGGTTACTTGCTACTCTTCAAGATAGGATTTAAAGTGGGGAGTACACATCCTTCATGCCCTATTCCCAGCGGTGTTATCGGCAACGAGCTGCTGGAACGCTAGGCAGGACTTACCGCCTGATTGGCTGCCCATTCGTGACGTGTCGCCGCCTGTCCGCCCGCCGTGCGGGCACCCCTGGCTTCGGAGGGGGTGCCCGCTTGCCTGGGAGGCGTGCTGGGTGCCTAGGCAAGCTGTGGAGGGGTGCGCCAACCGGAGGGAGCCCCCGCGGCGGGCGGGCAGGCGGCGACGCGTCACGGACTGCCTGTCAATCAAGCGGTAAGTCCCGCCTAGCGTTCCGGCAGCTCGTTACAGAATGACACTACTGCCTGTTCCCCACCATGGGAGACTGACCAAAGCCCTTCTTGGCTGAGCACTTCCCAGCTCAAGCCCAAGGGCTGCAGTGCCTGCTCCCAAGGCTGGCCCTCTGGATCCAGGTGCTTCAGTCTGATGAAATACCTGAGAAGAACCCTGTTGGATCAAGCCAAAGGACCATCAATTACTGCACAATGTATTCCTTGAAAAATAATAAAGTATAATTGAAGGATTTCTGGCTAGGTGGGTGTGGGGGCAGAGTTGGGTGGTGATGGAATTCACGACACTTGCATGAGACCATATCCTATCCCCCCTTCTGTCTCCCTCACTCTCCTTGTGCTGCACCAGCAAAATAGATGGCTCTGGTGTTCTGGAATTCTGGTGTTCAGAATTGAAAAGACCAAGAAGGAAAACAGAGACTTTCCCCAGGGTAAGGGGATGAACGTTCCCTTACCCTGAGGAGTCCTCTGCAATTGCCCAGCCACCAAAGGATGCAGTAGTTTCCTTGATGCATTTGCTTCAGTGGGGTGGATTTGTATAGGATTGAGGCCATCATTCATTATGAGAACAGATGGAAAGACATACAATAGCACATATCCAGTTATGACACTCTACTTAGCTTGAGTTATTAGATGTTACGCAAACACAATAGCTGCAACCGTTTGTGTCAGAAGATTACATTCAGCACCTTGGCTAGCTCAGTTTCCGCTTGTGGTGACAACCCGGTTTGCTGCAGCTACACTGTACTTCTCGCCAGTGTTTCCCAGAGCAAGTGTGCAAAATATGAATTGCAGGTGTGTTTTCTTAAACCTCTATATGCACACAACTGGAAAGCCATAACTAGCTGGGATTTCTAGCTAGAAATTCCAGCTTAACAAGGCTTCCCAACTGTATGCATGTAGATGCTTAAGAACAAAAGAAAAATCTGCTGGGCCCACCTGGTCCTGCATTCCGTTTGTCATAGTGGCCCCCAGCTGCCTACAAGCAGGAGAGAAGGCATAATTCTCTCCCACTATTGCCCCTACAACTGGTATTCAGGTGAATACTGCTACTGAACAGGAGGACTTTGTAACTAGGAACCAGAGATAGACCATGAATCATTGGCCTAGATGCTTTAAAAAGGGAATTAGACAGATTTATGGAGGAAAACTCCATCACAGGTTACAAGCCACAATAGGTATTGTGGCTAAAATTAGCTACTCACCCATTATGAGGACCTGGTAGGAATTTTTTACTGTCATCTGAATTGGCCATGGATGTGTGTGTATGTGTGTGTGTGTGAGTGAGTGAAAATACAAATAACCCTGTACATAGGCTACTATAGAATGCCAGATGCAGAGGAGTGGTAGCAAGATGCAAGTACTTTATGGTACGTTTGTGACACTTTCGCTGATGGTACATATGTATTGCCGGTGATAAGGGCCTTCTGAATTAGGTCCCTAATGACAGAAAATGAGATTATTTCAAACCAGAGCTTTTATGTTGACAACACGCAGCGTCACTTAACTAGAAATCAATCCCACACCTACAGCACAAGCCTATGTATGTCCACTCAGAAGTAAATCCCATTGTGTTGATAGGGGCTTACTCCATGGAAAGTGTATATAGGATTGCAACATAAGGGTGCAATCCTATACACACTTTCCATGGAGTACATCCCATAGAACACACTTTCCTTGGAGTAAGCCCTTCTGGAGTAAGTTACTTCTGAGCAGACATGAATAGGACTGCACCCTTAGTTTTTCTTGGGTTCAAAATTCCAATGAAGCTGCATGTCAGATCTCAGCCATCAGAAAGGGTTGCTCTGGAATTCAGTTTGCTGAAAGATGCAAGACTCCCAAGGCATAGGAAAAAAGGCTGAGTTTTGTGATGAGACTGATGGCTTGCACTTCCTAATTTGTTATTCCGATCAGCTGAGCTGAAGTCAGTTCCTAGCTCCAAGTTTCTTACATGCACTTCTGCAGCTGCATACAAAATCGGAGGAGGAGGACAATGAGGTTTGCCTGCTTAATCTCAGGCAAACAGAGGGCAAGTACTAACTTGAAAGGCAATCCACTGTGTGTGCTAAGTTAAGTGATGTCACTACCCACGGGGAACACCAAATGATGACCCAATCCCATCCACTGTTTTTCTCCCCCTTCAGTTTTGTTCCGCACTTCTATTTGTATGAGTGTTAGTCATAAAAACACAAACAAAAGAAATCTCTTCTGAATAGAAGGTACCATTTGCAAAGTCACAACAGATACATTATCTCCACCCTCCTTTTGCTTCAGATCATTTTCTGGGAGATGTGACAAGGCAATACTGTATTTTACAAAGAGCCTTCTCTCCCCCAAATGATTTTATTATTAGTCTTTCAAAAACAGAGCTTAAGAGAAGGAGCACTTTATCTGCCTACGGCCCATATGAACTGTTTATAATATGAACAATTGTTTGTAGGTGTTTCTTTGTCATTTTACTCTGGTGCTATAAATCAGCTTGCCAACTTGCTCTATTGCATCCTGGGTAGAGAATAAATAAATAGGCACACACAACTGCGTTTCACCCACCAGTTGCTGAAGTAAGTGTACCAGCTACACAAGTGTACCAGCTCCATTCTAGGAGCTCCACTTCACTCCAGAGTACTCTGCCCTGCAGTAAAGACACTGCCTGGCCTCTATTCAGGTAAAGTTATTTCTAAGACTGCAATCCTATGGCACCTACTTGGGAAAAAGCCCCACTGAACCCAATGGGATTTACTTCTGAGTAATCATGCACAGGATTGTGCTATAAGTCTCACCAAAAGCACTTCTCACTTCTGTTAATTGTGTCATCTGTATTTATTATATTTATATACTGTATCACTTTTCTCAATAGACTCATAGGCAGGCTGAACATAAATCCATTTTTAATGAGATTTTTACAAGGATTGTTCCATGAGACAATCTCATAGAACCTCCATTTCTCCAGGTGTTTCCCTTCATAGATTAGGGATCATCCTGGCTGCTGGCTCTTGCTCTTTCCATGCTCTTGCAGGCAGCTGCAAACCAAGCTTCAGGCTGGTTTCTCAAGGATGTTATCATTTTATTTTATTTTTGGCCAGCAGCCTCATCCACTCTCTATTCCCTCACACAGGCATGCCAGGAGCCTCTTAGTCTCCCATCCAAACAACCATCCTGCTTAGCTTTTTCTGACAAGGTGACAGCTCAATCTCCAGACCTCACCTCTTGCCCTATTTGTTCCATTGGCTCTGTGAGACTTACTCTCAATAACATTAGAAGGAACTGTAATTTCAGGGAAACACAAATTTTGCTTGAAGTTTCCAAAAATGTCACCTATGCTAATCTAAAAATACTTAGAAGAAAAGCCCTGCTGAATCAGGCCAAAGGCCCATCTAGTCCAGCTTCTTGTATCTTACAGTGGCCCACCAGATGCCTTGGGGAGCACATGAGACAACAAGATGCCTGCATCCCACTGCCACTCCCCTGCACCTGGAATTCTGAAGTAGCTTACTACTAATGTAATGCAATGGGATGTGCATGCACTCTCATGCGCGCAGCCCTCAAGCATGCACTCATAGGAGATGGACCCCCACCCCAAGCATGCACAATTGATCGTGCATACCAGGGAGGTGAGCTGTAGGGGGTCCACATCTGAACCCGAATACCAGGCAACAGAATTGCACAAGGAGCATGAAGAGAATTTACTTCCTTGGACAACTCCAGGCTTCTTCCTTGACTGACTGTAGTGGTTGGTGGTGAAGAAAGCAGCACTGGGCTCATCAGAGGAGGGGAGGAGGCTGCCCACACCCCATGTGCTTCATTTATCTCATCCCTCCAGCAAAATCAGCACTGCCATCTCCACCACAATTGCAGCGGCTTCTATCGGCCAGCAGAAGGAATGCTTGAAGCTCTCTCTCTCCCTCTCTTACACACACACACACACACACACACACACACACACACACACACACACACTTTTAAATATACACAAGTGTTTTTGTTTTGTTTTGTTAAAAAAAAACACACATTCACCCTCAATCCTAGGTGAGGGGTCAATGCATATTTGCATAAAATAGCATATGCAAATCATCAATGAGCAAAAATTTACCCATTATAAGCTGCCCCACTTATCTTCCCAGAAAATAGCCCATGCCTTTCTTGTATGCAAGTTATTTATGTTTTCATTTTGTAGCCAGAGAGGATTAGAGAGGAAACAATAGGATGAAAAATAAGCAGAAAATAAGCAAATGATGCAGCCATTAAAAGAAAACCCAAAGGCAAACAATACCACAAAGAAAATAAAGATAAAATAAAGAAATCTTTTATAACCTCCTTCTGTCAAATTAATGTGTTCCATGACACCTCCTTGAATCCAGGAGCTGTAAGAACCTAAGCCGTTTTTCTTTTCTTTTCTTTTTTGCTAATAGGGCACCTACTTCTGATTTCCAAAGTCTGAAATCCAATCCTATTTTGGTTCTGCAGTGCATCCCCATAGGCAGAGGCATTAACTTAATGTCATGTAAGATGTAGTTCTATAAAATGCGCCACTGCATGATTTGGTCAGGCAAGAAATAATGGTGAGACGGAAATGGGATTTCAGAAGTGAGCAATAGCCCGACAAAGAATCTGTCACTATAGCTCTCCATTTACTGTGGATAACATTTAGACCAGCGTAATCCTGAGTACAAAGACTCTGGAGGAAAAGTCAACTGAACCAAAAGAATGGTTGTGGGGACCCAGAGGATAGCCCAGAGCTTAAGCAATGGCTGGGTTGCACACAACTCCAGACAGAAAGATGCTGAAAGGTCCTTAAATATGTTGGAGGCATAAGACAGAGGGAAAGGCCCTCCTGCAGAGCCCATCACTGTCTGACTACACACGGTGTAAAACATATCATGGTTTAACTTTTCTTCTAAAAAATGACAGCTGGATCAGGACCATGGCAGTGGGGCAAGACCATGGCAGTAAAACACCGTTGGGTTTTACCCAACGTTGCACCGTTGGGACTGCTAGTAAGAAGATGGAAGGGTACTGCAAGCCCTTCCAACCATAGCATCTCACAAAACTTCTGCTCTGAGAGGGCCAATTTGGTACTACTGAAAAACATTAACAGCCAATTTTACTGGCCTGTACCAATAAGTGGCTGTACCACTAAAATGGCTATACCAACTACTACTGGGCTGATGCTTTACGGCATCATAAAACGCTTTCCAGAAGCACATCGATCCTCACTTCTGGGCTGCAGACACGTGGGAAGACTCCGCTTGTAGTGAAGGGGCAGCAAAAAGGAGCTCCACCAATGTCAGTAAGTCAGCAGGGTGGGGGGAACAGAGTGGGGATCTGGGAGGATCAGAGTAGAATTGGGAAAGGGCCGGGACATGTTAGAGGCAGGAGGAGGTGGTATTTGGTGCGGAAGATTTGCACTGGATGCTATCCCCTCCAGAAGGAGCCGACACACCTGCTTTGTCTCCTCGGATGTGTGCCAGCTAAAGAGCTGGCACAGGTCTGAAAAGACCCATTGGCGACTGTGTGGCTTATGGAGTCCCCCCACCATAGCGTGTAGCACAGCCTGCTTTGCACCATTGGGACTGCTAGTATACTGCATGCTATGGTAGGGAAAAGGATATAATTGTGCAGTGAGACCCACAGACCTGCTGACATCCCTCAGACTGCGAAAATCACGGTCAGGAGAAAAAGGTGCTCCTGAAACAGAACCACACTCCTGGTTCTTGCTGATGACAAATGTCCTACCTCAGAGAGTTGTTGTGAGGATTAATTATATAGGGATTATAAAGCATTATGCAAATTGAAAGTTTTTAAAGTGATAAATAGTTCTATCTTAGTAACCGTAAACATCTTGGGAGATTTGCTGCACACTCATGCCCAGAGTACCAAGACTATTTGACATCTTATTTTCCTTGCAAAGAAGCCAAAGGAAGAGCATTACACAGAAAAGGATTCGATTTAGCTTTCCAACTACCTCTAGGCTCTCCACCCGCCACATCTCCATATGTTTTCATTTTTATGTAAATTTCCTTTTCATTCATTTCGGTGCTCCAAGCTGTGCACATTCTTCAAGGAAATTCTGGTACCCGGCAGCCAGAAGCTCTGCAGCCAAGAATGCCATTAAAATGCAGGTCCTTGTATTAGAGTTTTTGTTTTGCTTCTTTTGCTGCAGGTGCTTCAATATGGATTTTCAACACTCAGCTGGAATAATTCAGCTGTAAGATCAGAGGCTATAAATCTGGAGTCTTTGATCCTCGATTACTTGCTAAATATTCCTAGGAAACCATGCATGCATTTATAACTGAAATAAGAGTAGGCACTAACAGTAATGATTTTATATAATTCAGAAGTTGGCACATCACCAGCTTTTTTTGGGGGGTGGGGGGCAGAGAAAAAGAAGTTGAAATAATAGGTTGCTTCTTCCCACTGAACTAATGACCAGTTTGCACTAGTCCAATGCTGTGTTACTCTTCTATCTAAAAGGAGAAATTTGTCAGACATACTGACTTTAGAAGTCATCCTGACCATGGTGCTGTGCCACTAAAGGCCAAGATGTACCCCTGTATCACCTATGCTTGGCTACTTGGAAGCCCACTAGAATTCACTAGGAATTGCTCCCAATTAACAGCCCAATCCCATCGTTTTCCATGCCATAGCATGTAGCTTGACAAAATGGGGTGCACTGCATACTATGGTGTGGGGAAATATTTTGCATTACCTCTCCATAACCCTCTAGACTGCCAATAGGTTTCCTCAGATCTGTGACAGCTCTTTAGTCCAATGAAACCAAGAGGATGTGTCAGCTGGCACAGGAGGAGATAGCATCCGGTTGTGCTAGATGCCACTCCTTCCTGCCTCTGACATGCCTGCAGCCTTCTCCCCATTATGCCCACCCCACTGACTCACAACCGTTGATGGGCATTCCTCTTCCTGTTGCTGCGTGTGGGGCCATAGGTGTGTGTAACATTTGAACCAGTGGGATATAGTCCTATTTCAAATAATGTTCAGTGATCAGGTACTTATTCACAGATGTCGAGGAAGTATTGAATTCAAACCTCACCTGAGTCAGGGACTTCTCAGATGGCCTTGAGTCTCTCTCTCTCTCTCTCTCTCTCTCTCTCTCTCTCTCACACACACACACACACACACACACACACACACACACACCCCACTCCTCCAACCCATCTGCAAATTGCAGATAATAGTGCTGGCAGGGCTAATGTAAGGATTTCTGAGATAATGTATGTGAAGCATTTTAAAGCCTTCAAATGCATTCTGCAGAAATGCTTATTGTCATAATTACTTATTAGTGCACGATTAGTGCATGATTAGTGCAGATAAGCATTCATATTTGCTTGTTCAGTTTGGTCCCCTCTTTCTTCATAAATAAATATTTCTGCATCCTTCAGAGATCTTCACAATGGCATGGCTCTGATTCTGGTACATTGTGTTTCTCTAAGGTGAGACATATAAACCAAACCATCACTAACTGCCAAGATCTTTGTAGCTGTTTCAGACTCAAGCGTGGATTAATGTATTTCTGGTAGAGATTTATGGCCAAACAGCGTATTTGTTTTTAAAAAATGAAAAATTATTTCTGTGCTTTTAATGTGCAGAGCTGATGAAATCTGAGCTTGCTTACTGGAGTGAAGCAGTAAATACAATCCCTACGTTCTTGCTGCCACAATGATCTAAGAACTGATTATTGTACAATTTTCTGCCTATGCATAATGGATGTGATTAACACTTAAACTGTAGAAGAGTCTGAATTGCTGATATACTTGTAGAACAATTAATATATTTCAGCTTTAGAAAAAAACCCAGAACCATTGTTCGAATGAACCCCAGGTTAGCCTTGCCTTGCCTCTGTTGTATTTCCCATCAGGACTGGCTCATGCATGAGGCATCTGAGGCATCCTTGGGCCTGACGTAAGTATCATGAGGTCATCTGATGAGGTCATTTCCCTGATCAACTGGATGTTTTATGATGACCTGGAACTGATCACCCTCTGAACTGGTCAGATGATCTGGAGTACCCAATGATTGGCACTACTCTCAGTAGGTGGGCTGGCCAACCTCTGTTGATTCACGGTGGCCAGCCACCGGAATCAAGCAATCTGCAAAGTAATCTATCTGCCTGGCCACATAGTCTTCTTGAAATGACTATTGCAGGAAGACTGATTTCAAAGTGTTGGGTGACCTGATCCTGTACTTCAGAAACATGATCTAAGCAGCATAGGATATGGTGGCAACCTGTGGCATCACTAATGGGGTAGGGGGTGTGGACCACTCACAGTGGGTGATGCAAACCCTACTGATGCCTCTGGTGGCCATCTTCAGGTGCTGGCATAACTATAGCTGTGCTGACCAAGAGAAAGACCTGCTGATGCAGCTCCAGCCCAGCCAGCAGATCTGCCCCAGATGCCAGGACATCTCCACACTGGCATAATCACTGGTGCAGTGGCCACCAATGAGAGCACCCAAATGTGGCAGTTATGTGGATGGAGACACGGCTAGACAGTGAAGAACTGGCAGCCATTATATCCTATACCTCCTCCAGGCAACCGACATGGCCCAAATGCAGATAGAATGCAATGCCAACATTGAAATTGGTGTATGGAACCAAAAAGTCATAGAAACCAATAATGAGAGGAAAAACACCAGAAAATCCCAACTCCTGCTACCCCTTCCTACACTCCACAGCCTAACATAGCACTCCTATCCTGGTACTCATGCCCCTGCCAGGGAGACCAGAACGCAGATGATAAGGAAGGGGTCTATGGTCTACACACATACACACACACACACACACACACACACACAGAGAGAGAGAGAGAGAGAGAGAGAGAGAGAGAGAGAGAGAGAGAGA
>JAJKFI010000084.1:1400497-1436672 GCA_029204185.1 Lerista edwardsae
AGAGAGAGAGAGAGAGAGAGAGAGAGAGAGAGAGAGAGAGAGAGAGATGAACTTTGGTGATGGGAATATGGTGAAAAGGCACTCTGCAAACAAAGGGAGCACTTTGCACAAACAGCCTGCTGACCTCAAAACATAACATGTATAGCAAGATACTTGGTAAATACTTGGCTTCTTATTGCAGGTACTCTACCCCAGAAGGACTCTACATACAAACATTCTAATGAAATGTGCCCTCCAGCATCCAAACTGATGGAACAAGAACAATGCGCTCCAGACAAATAGTCAAAGGAAGGATGGGAATCCCATGCTTCAATATATTGGTATTGCATATTGTTGCTCCTACCTCACTTCACCAGTACTGCCAAATGTCTTTGTGCCATGAAGTCTCTAATGTCTCCCCATTCCTTCCTTTAGCACCAGCTAATAGTAGTGAATGTCTGCTCTCTCTTGGTGAATGGCAGATCCTCAGGCCATTGCCACTGATGGACTGACAAGTTCCTGTAGTGGTATATTGTGGAAGACTATTGACGTGGTTTGGATTGGGCTCTCAGTGGTATTTCCCCATGTTTAGATGCAGTAAAGAGTTAGGCTTCCCCTGTTCAGTTGCTGCCTGCCTTGCAACTTTTAAAGGTTTTCAATCTGTGCAAGGAAGAAAATGCTGTGTGTGCCTAGAATAAGGGCAAGTGAATCTTAATATTCATATAGAACAAAATAGCCTTTCAGGAACACACCCCAAAGGAGACTGGCAATGTAATTTGTAGTTAAGAGGGTTGCCAAAGGCATCCACAAGCCTTTGCTCTTTTTAAATGAGATGCCTATGACAAAGCTAATAATAGCAGTAAAAGCTTGCAGTTGGGTGATTTGCTCATAGGCAAGGTACTGTCAAATGCAATCACATTTATTTTCTCCTCTTTATATATCTATCTAAAAGAAACACACAGCTCTTGAAGTCCAGAAGGCAACACTGTTATATTGAAGAACTGGAAAATGTCACTTCCATGCCCTCCTCCATATTGCATTATGACATTACAGCAAAGTTGACATGACACAATTCCATTTGATCTGCCCATTAGCATGGGCATGCTATAATTCAACATAAAATTCTCTGAATTCAAAGTAAAATTATGTCCCAATATTTTTCAATCCTTTGGTGTAAGATCAGTAACTTTTAAGACGCTAAGAATTTTCCCTCATGTTCCCAAAAGCATGGGAAATTGGAAACTAAGATGATCACCTTTCTAAGCAATGAAGACTTGTGTCTTTAGATGGCTTTTCAAGTTAGGCTCCAGGCACCAACACTTTGCCTTGGTCCTTCAACATTGGGCTGAACATTGGGGTAGTGTAGCCAAACCTGGGGTGGTGGTGGTACAGTAACTATGGCAGGCACTGCAATGCACTGTGTAAGCAGCCCCTCCCACTCACGGTCAGAGCCATTCAGGGCAGAGATGGCAATGCACAGGTGCTTGCAAATTGCCATTGCCAATTGCCGTGCATTGCCAGTGTGGCCCCAAATGGCTCCGATGGCAACTGGGAGGGGTTGCTTACACAGCACGTTGCTGTGCCTGCCATATGCTATTGGGCTGAAGAGAGATGAATCCAGGCAGAATCAATGGCTACACCTGGTAAATATCTGCCAGATGACTAATCTCGTGTCCTTCTCCGCCACCCCTTTCTGATCACTCCCCAGACGTTGGACAGCGGTGGTGCCTAAAGTCCTGCCAGCAAGCCCTTCAGCTGCAGCCTCTGCTGCGGCTTCCCTTTCTGATGGCTCCTCAGAGCCTCTGGGGAGCATCGAGGAAAGAGACCTGATGGTGGTGCAGCAGCTGAAGGACTCCTGGCCAAAGTGGCAGTGCAGCTCTTTCTTGATCACTCCTGAGGAGTAATCTCAGGGAAGTGATAGAGATGGGATGACGGCAACTCCAGCTGAAGCTGAGTGAGTGGTTTGGTGGGTGGCTGGGCTGCCTCTCACAGTCTCAGCTCAAGGCTTCACCCCACCGCATGGGCAGCCATGACTTTAAGCTGTGAACTGCCTTGCGTGCATTGGCAGAGGAGTAGCATATACAGATACATAAATAAATAAGCACAGTGCTTTCTGGTCCTGGTACAACACTCTATTCTGCTCACCACACTGGATATAAAATGGGGACTTCAGCCTGAGAGATTATGGCTGGCCTGAGGCCATATTGAATTCAGCAGATGACTTCATAGCTCATGCTCTCAATTCCATATTTCTCCTCAAGGTAGCATCTTGCTCCTTCCTTGTGCAGACTTGGGCTAAAAGGCACCCCAAATCCATCACCACCCTCTCCCTCTCCCTCTCAGTCTAACCCACCTCACAGGGCCGTTGTGAAGATAAAAGGGGTGAGGATGATCATATACCCTGCCCTGAAGAAAGGTGCGATAAAAATGTAACCAATAAAAACTATACGAAAAGCCAGACTGAAAACAACTGGTCTATAGCTTACATTCATCTGACAAGTGAAAAGTTTTAGCAACCTGAAATCCCTGCAAACCAGGCTTGAGGAGAGAAACCAGGTCAGGGACCAGAAGGCCAATACTAAAGGGAGCATTCCATAATGCATGTTCCAGAATCCCAGAGATAGTGTTTGCTTAGGTTTGCCATGCATGCTTCTACTCTTGTGCCACAGGTATGGATTTCAAACACAAATTTGTTTTATGGACCCAGCAATTGTTAATGAACATTGCCAACTAAAAATCTCCATCAGTATTTCATAAACTCACCAGCTTCTAAGGATTCTAACTTTTATGGAGAATATTTTTAGGCTGCAGTGGATGACTGAAATGTTCAAATAATTACCTAAAAATCTATGTCTGTTAAATATTCATAGCAAGAACAGTTAAGATGATGATCGATGTATTCTTAAAAACACATCTGCTCATATGTACAAGTGCAACAACTTTCAACACAGGGAAAAAAACCCTTTTTTCCCCCTAGGTAAAGCAACTTTTAATTTTGCTCAGCATGTCAAACTGGTTATGTGTCAAAAACACACACACTGAGTGAACGTGTTCCTTTTGACACAGTAGGTGGCAGCATTCAACCTTTTTGCACTCAGTAAGAAGCTGCCTGTAAGAAGCTGCCTGACAATTGTGTACAATATGCAAGAATGGAGATGTTTGCTATGAGTCAATGACCTATCACTTCCATGTCTCAAAATCTGGTGTAGAACTAGATTCTGGAAAAAAGGTGATATCCCTGAACCTTGAAGCAGTGGCTGAAATGTATACACTGGGAAACTGAGCCAGTGTTTGCAAGTTAACAAGTCCTTTCTGTTTACACAATTGTGTGAGTGGATGTAGTGGCATAGCCACACGGGGGTGGCGGCAAAGTGTAGCAGCCTCACTCACCGTCAGAGGCATTCTGTGCAGCAACGGCAAAACACATCTGTGTTGTAGGGAGGAATGGAAATGGGCAGAGGGTGCTTGTGGAAGGGTTGTGAGGAAGAAGTGGATATGAATAACATGCCATGTACGGTATGAAATTTGGAACAATCAATGACCTTAACGCCACCATATAAAAACATGAGGCTTTACAAGACTGAAAGCCATTCTAGGCACACAACAGTAAAAGAAAATAATAATGATGGAGAATGTGGAACAAAAAGTGAATGACCATCAAGCAGAGTGACTTACTTGTGAAGAAAACTAAACATGGTGGTTGTAGATGGTGTAGTGGTTCTGAGGTTGGGCTTAGGACTAGGTTTACCAGATACAAACAGGGTGCTTATACCTTTAACTATTGCATAGAAGAGGAAATTTTGGCAGGCCTTCCATGTTGAGCTGCACCTGCCAAAATTCCCTCTTCTATACAATGGCTAAAGGTATAGGCATTCTGTTTGTTTCTGGTGACCCTATTTAGGCCTGGAGATCCAGGTTCAAATTCCTGCTCAGCCATGAAGCTTCTTAGGTGACAAGTTGCTATCTCTCAGCTTCACCTACCTCACAGGGTTATTGTGAGGTCAAAAGGCAAGGAGGAACTATGTATATATATCACCCTGAGCTCCTTGGAGGAAGGGTGGTTAAAAAAGTGAAAAATAAATAAATTTCATTATGGCTTCTTAGCTTAAAAAAAATTAAAAGACAAACGGATGTCAAAAATAATGAATGGATTAGAAAGAATGCACAGAGGAAAAAAGGCTCACTCTTATAAGTCATTAGCACTAGAATTAGTTGAGATGGGAAAGCCACTATCACATTTCTTCCTTTTTTAACCACTATATTTTATTTATAGAATTACTATATGCTGAACATAAATAAATTTTTTAAAAAGGCAATTCTCTGCTTGCAGTCTTACAATCTGAAACTGACAGATGCAATGCTTCTTCCAAATAATGTTATTTTATTAAGGGCATTCAATAAAATATGGCTACTGTGGGATTGTCGATATTGCATTTGTGATAGTAAATCCTCACCACCAATGCATAATGGTAGTTGGAGTTACTCTTTCCCTCATTGTGCATATTTCATTATTATTTTAAAAAAACAACCCATAGCCAAGGGCATCCCAATCTGGAGAAAGCCTGTGGCCGAGGAAGAATTTCCTGCACCATTTCCCCCACAAAAATCACCCCCAATTGTGGGTGCCTTCCTTCCTCTGGGATAAGTCAGGTCTCTTCCTTACTTTTTAATCTTCTATTTGAAACATTCTCTACCCCGTTTACTTATGAAAATCTAAAGATGGCGGCTCTACCAGTGGTCACAAAAGCAAGGAAACCAAGAACTTTCAGGTGATTGTCAGGTGCTGGGGTTAGAGGGATGAATGGCACCTTGCTCTGCTTGTGTTCTGGTCAATGCTGAAGGCATTGGTTATTTACTTTCATACATTATATCCCATCTTTTCACATCAAGGAACTCAAGGTGATTCACATGGGTTCCCATGTAGTCACCCCTTCAGGCACTGACCAAATCTAGACTTATCTGAAGAACACCATCTCTTGACTAGTTAGACAGAGCCACCAGACTTACTTTCCATAGCTGAGGGAGGAGTGCTGACATCTGGGGAAAAGAGTTTGAAGCAGGAAGTGTAAGCTCTCTAAGCTGTCCTTCACTAGAGAACAAAGCCTACAACTTCATGGCTCTGAGCTGTTCTTCAGCAAGTGCTCATGAGAGTGACACATGACATGACTCAGAAGTGACCTGTAGCTTATACATTCTGGATATGTAGCTCCTGTAGCTCATACATTTGAGGGGCTGCAACGTGTTGTGTAAGCAGCCTCTCTCCCATTTGCCATCAGAATCATTCTGGGCAGCGATGGCACTGTGTATTGCCATCGCTGCCCAGAATGGCTCCAACAGCAAATAGGAGGGGCTGCTTACACAGCATGTTGCAGTGCAATACATATAATGCCACCCTTCTGTAGCTATGCTACTGACCATATCTATCACTTCCCATAAAAGGCAACAAAAAACAAAGGCCAACCCACCCACCCAGGACATCACTGACTGCAAAGCACCCCACCTTTGTCATTGTCAGCACCTTCTTCTTCGTCAGCAATTGGCAATCTTGCTGAAAACCGGAGAAGATGGGAAAAGCATTTTCACATCTATACAAGAACCTCATCGTCAGGGTATTGTAGAAATTAGTTCATTAAAATTCAGCATGCAGAGAGAAAACAGTTCCTACTAGCTCTCTTCCCACAACTACAGGAAGTAAGTCGTCTGTCGGGGTAATTAGTATTCAAGTGACATTGTCACACTGTACTACTAAGCGTCAACAAGTGCTTGTATCATGTGCCCTCAAACTATGCCCTGGGACCAGGTAGGCCTGTGGATCCATACATATAAAAATATTTCAGCAGAAAAGGTCATCTGCATAACTTGCTTAAAAGCACTCTTGTGAATTTGTTAAAAAATCTTGCTTCGACTTATGACAACATCCTTGGTCAAATTGTGTGGGTGTCTGATTTAGATCACATCTTTTCACATGTGTATGCCCAGGAGAATCATTCTGAAAGCCATGACACAGCTGCAAATGTTACTTTGGTTTGTTCATTCACATCTGGTTTGCATGACCAGTCCAGCATTCCTGAATGATTTCTTGCTTATTCTACTTTATTGGGGAATTATTTATATAAGAAAGTTATGTCTTCAAAGACAAAGGCAGTAAACACCAGATCCTGACTGCAGTTCTAAGCACACTGAGAAGGAAATACCTCCCAATGTACTCAGTGGGACAGACTTTCATATTTAATACTAGAATGCTACGAATATTCACCTTTAATGTGCTGTACGTTGACTGCTAGGGGACTGTTGTAGGTAAGTGTTCATTTGTCCTCTTACTCTGGGTAAAGCACCAGGCTCCACAATGGGGCAAAATTGCTGGCACAAGTCCAAGTAGCCCTATGTCAGGCTTTCAGGCCCAGGTAGCAATCCCACACCCTCCTGGGCCTGATCCACCCATCCCTCCCATCCCCCATTCCTATGCCCCTCCCCACTCTCCCTCTGACTGGCTGGAGATTACCTGCTCTGTTGGGCACTCCTTTAGGATACAGCGCTGGTGGGATGGCACACCCGTAGGCATTGCGTACGTTCTTGGTGTTGCAACATGCTTTATGACAGCATCCGCCACTGGTGCACCAGTGGTGCATCAGCATACATGGAGAATAGGATTATGCCATAAGACTGTGAAACAAAATACAGACAATGGAGTCTATCTGTTGCATGCCCCCAGGCCACATGCAATTTATGATACACATACACACATTGTAATCTCTAAACAGATGGTTGGAAAGACCTAAGATTATGTGTTTATCACCACAGGAGAACAGCCATCTCATATGGAACATAACTATATATGGACTTTCGTATCAGAGAATAAGTGTTTATGACTCCCTCCTGCATGACCTGTCCCATAAAGGCAAAAAAATACGGCTGTTTATATCAGAAAAAAATATTGGGGCTGGGCACAGAGAGAAGTGAGAGTTTTGTACCATGGTAGACTTCTGCTGGAAAGATAGTATTTTTTTAATTGATGCTCCTATTCTAAATATATTTTCTCTGATATGAATCCTATTGCTTTCGATAGGGTGAATTTTTAAATAAGTATGCTTAAGAGTGCAACTTTATTTTAATTTCCAGTTTATGATTCAGCAGTCTGGGCAAACTACTTGTCTGAGAGTGCTTGCTTGTCCTCACCCCCTCTAGTACCATTTATAGTTCATATACCTTTAAATCACTCCGCATGGAGGTATGTGCACAGCTGTGCAGGCTCATTGCCAGAAATGTTGTGCCGGGGAATCTGTAAAGAAGATATTGCAAAACTGCCATAAGAGAAATATAGGTGGCTGAAAATGTCTGAAATTATTAAATATTAATTAAATCAAAATTTTATATCATTTTAAAATAAAGCCTTGGTGCTTGTCAGTAATCCCAAACTTTGGCCAGAACCATAAAATTGTGAACAGACAGGCAGAATTACTGCCTCTGCACTTTTCCTTACTACTCCACAGATAAAAGGCACATACTACCCTAAAAGAACAAACATAGAGAGAGATCCTAGAATATCTTAAGTTTTTATTTCTCTTAAGTATTTATATGCTGCTTTTCAGCCTGCCAACCCACAGAGCAGCTCACAGGAACAATATCCACAATATTCAATGAAAACTAACAAACCGTACATTTAAAATGCTAATGCAGTTAGTCCTCTTTATACAGGACCTCGCTTATCTGCGAGGTAAGGGGCAGAATTGCTACTTGTTATCCTCTGCCCTTATCCACTATACAGAAACCTTCCAAAGGTTGCAGAGAAGCATCTGCCAGCCATGTTTAGGGGTCCATGCTGGTTGCAGATGCCATTCTGAAAATCCCTGCAGCCTATGGAAGGGCTCTTTAGCTTTCAGATCTCTTTTGGCACTTCCTGCTGCACTCTGCTGGCTTCCTGAGGGTCTCTGTTGGATTCTTCAGATGGCAGATTAGGTACCCCTTGCACCTAACTCCATGATCCCATAGGATCAATGATTCATTATCTGAGAATTTGCTATCAGTGAGGATTTCCAGGAACCTAACACTAGCGGATAATGAGGATTGACTGTATTTAAAATCAAAGCATTAGAACTCCTCACAATCCCTCTTTCCTGTAGTTACGGCCCTCCTCCGTCTGACAACTCTAGAACTGGTTTCAGTGCCTATTCCTGCCCCCTACTATAGCCCAACTGCTAGAAAAAAAATCACCTTTTGCTTAGTACTGACATTCATTAAGGCAAGATGTAGCGATGCTTAAGGACTCACACCGAAAAAAGGTTTCTATTGAGCTCTGTCTGCTCCTTGCCCTTCTAAAAGAAAATGTATTAGCATTTCAGTAGCTTTCTAATATTCTCTGTCCAACTGTACTGAGCTATTTTCAGTATTTTTCTTCTCATGGCACACTGACCTCTATGGTCTTGTCTATGGTTTTTGTCACTTGTGATGTCACTTAAAGCTTCTAGGAAACGGTGGGTCTGCGGGAAAAGGAAGAGGGACAATTTGTCACTACAGTTGCGCTAGAAACTGAACTGTGTACCAGTGAAACCTGTAAAAACTATCCATGGCTTTAAGAAACTAATACAGTATTTTAATTGCTGGAACTTTTTCCAGAAATGCTATCAGATAATTTTGCTCCTCTGAAAGCATGCTTTCCCTGTGTTTACCAGGCTTTTCCCCATGTAATGGGGTAGGGTGCCCAAGTCAGCTTACAATAAAATCATAATACTGTACTGTTCAGTATATACATTACAGCCACAATTTAAAAAAAATTAAGAAACCCAAACAGAAGTCTAAATACAGCAATATAGTTAAAAATCAAAAGCAATTCAAGACAAAGATGGCAATATTCAAGGAAGCAACATAATCCCCCTTTAAAAAAAACACATACTACAGTGAAAAGGCCAACCAAAAAGAGGTTTTCAAGCCCTGCCAGAAAACCTCAGATGCTTACCTAGCTAAACTATGCTGTGTCCATTTATATCCATGTTCTTGTATGTCATGCAGTGCTATCTGCAAATATAAGAAACACACTGGGTAACTGAATTGTTGGGGATTTTTCCCCCTGCCATTGCTCTTGGACAGGGGCAAGTATTGCAAAGCTTCAGTGACTGAGTTGGATTCTGTGAAGCAATTGGCTTGCCTATTCTGCTGAATTTGGGCCAATTCTTCTTCCTCCTAGCTCAGTGAAAGGGAGTGTGGCTGCTTGAAGGCATAGTCTTAACCAGAAGATTCCTGCTCCCCAGGGTTGAGTGTAGTAGGGTTTATGCTATTGGCGTTCTAGGCTCTTTGCAGTGGAAAGCTTTCAAGGTCTTCAAAGAAAACAGCATCCAACTATTCAAAAAAAGCCTTCAGAACATGTGTGCACTTTATTTCAGGCAGAGCTTCAAGGGCTTGCCTCCAAGGAGCTGTCAGCTCCTGTTTCCTCCATAGTCAACAAACCAGTTACTCTAGAGTTCTTGGATTTAAATCCATTAATAAATTTTGGGAAATTTACAAGCAAGAGACAAAAGCAATGACTCTCCCTGACTTTTGTCCCCAGCATCTGGTATTCAGAGAGCTACTGCCCCTGACCAAGAAAGTTCAGTTTAGCTCTCATGGTTGATAGAAAGGGCCTGCATGGCAAGACTTGGGGTGGAACACATAGAAGTAGTTTGGGGTGTTGAAGATGTGGCAGGACTGGCTTGGCAGAGCTACAGTGGTTGGGACTGTAGCTGTCCAATTAAAACATTTACTTCAATGAAATTAGTCTTGCTGTGAGATTCAGAAGTAATAAAAAATACAGGACCTGTACAAGTGACTGAAAATAACCTTCAACTTTCTTTCAACTCTGCAAATAGGCAAATATGGAAGTAAATGTACTACAGAAAAATATTTAAGGGCTCAATCCCAAGCCCCCCAGCGCCTGCGATTGTCTCGCAAAAGCCATTACTGCTGGCGATGCAGTCCTTTGGAAGTGTGGCTGGGAGTGACCTGGGACAGTCTTTTCAGTTAAGCTCTCAGGCGTGCCTGGAATTCCTTGCCTTTAAAACCCACTTGGCCTCCTCCTTGTTGTGTTTTTGGCACTTGATCAAGACTTATTTGTTTTTTATGAGGCAGTTCATCTGCATTTCTTATCCTCCTGCTGTGTTGTCCTCCCTTCCTCCACCTCCTTCGCGCCATGTCTATTTATGGTGCTTGTATGGGTTTTAATGGTTACTGCTGGTTTGTCTGCTATGCTTTTCTGATCTGATCTAGTCATCTTGATCTATTTTTTTGTGAGCTTCTGCCTTGAGGGCCCAAAAGAGAGAGCAAGACTCAGCTGACCACAGCCATGGAGAGAATCAATGAGAGAGCGCATTTTCAGAGAAACAAGAATAACCCACTGTCTTCTCCTTCTCTAGTGGAGGGAACTACCAGTGGGAAGAACTCACCTAACTCAGGGCACAATCCTAAACTGAGTTAGGCGGGCATAAGCTAAGACATCAAGTTTAGCTAGCACAAGGGACACCGTAAAGTATGTTTGGACCAGTCTTGGAGTCAGAGAGGCCAGCGGACAGATGTGCGCCATCCTCCCTGACTCCAAAAGTGGTCCAAACACGCTTTATGGTGGCCCTTGTGCTGGCCAGACTTTTCTGGCTTAGTTTATGTCGGACTAACTCCAGTTTAGGACTGTGCTCCCAGTGATGGTGAACCCATGGCACGAGTGTCAAAGGTGACATGCCACAACATTTTGGGTGAGACACCAGTGTTTACCAACACCTGACCAGAATGCAGTTCGTTTGGTATTTCGTTTTTGTAATTATCTGATGTCCTTTTATATATAATTCACAGCACCCCCCCAGGATTGGACTACATTAAAAAATAATAATAATATGCAAAGAATTGTTTCTTCTCTGTGGAGTGTGCGACACACCAACAGAGCCAAAAATTTCTGAATTTTTGACACAAAGAGCCCAAAAGGTTTGCTTATCCTAAACTGTGGTGGGTATTTTTTTGGGGGGGGGAGGGGGCGTTATGACAGGGAAACTCGACTTACAGGAGGAATAGAGAGGGTTAAGCCCCCCCTGCGACCCCCCCTGCTTTTAACCGAGTTGATCCCTCTCCTCACCAATGCACTGGGAGAGCCGCTCCGCAGGACAGAGGCAGCCGCTCCGCCAGGGGCAGCTCTGTGAGGAGGAAGCGGGAGAGGCGGGCCGAAGGGAGCCGGCTGTGGCAGCCGGGAAAGGGAAGGCAGCGGAGGGAGGAGGAGAGGAGGAGGAGGGAGGGAACCTCGGCGGCAGAGGCAGCGGCACCGCCACAACCAGCACCAAGAGGACGGAGCTGGCGAACTAAAATGGCCACCAGCGGCTGCGGGGGCAGCAGCAGAAGCGGCGGCGGCGGGAGGCGGAGGAGGACGGAGAGCGCCGCCTTCGCGCTTCCCGGGATTGTCCGCTCGGGCCTTGATTGATGGGGAGGAAGCGACGCCGGAGTCCGCCAGCTGAGGGAAGACCGACGGCGGGCGGCGCTGCCTGACTCGCGCCCGCTTCCCCGGGCTGCAGCCTCGCCGTGGGGGAGAGCGAGCGAGCGGGGGGGCAGCCGAGGGACTGACTGACTGACCGACCGAGCGGGGCCCTCCTCGTTGCCCTCCCGCCACGACCCTTTTGTTGTTGTTGCTGCTGCTATTAAAACTGGAAGCCCCTGACGGAGAGCCGCGCCAGGAGCCCTCTCAGGTGGGGCGGGTCCCGGACACGTCCCCTCCTCCTACCCCCCTCGCCCCGCTTGGAGGGGGCAGTCGTGGAGCGACCACCAGGGGGCCCCCCCCCCCCCTCCCCCCCGGGCGACCCCCCGGTGGGTTTAAAAGGGGGGGGGGGGGGGGCTCGGACGCCCACCCCGGGCAGCCTCTCCCTCGCCCTGGAGAGACCCCGCTGCAGCCTTTCCCCTCCCCCCTCTGTGGTCCCCTCCCCTCCCGGCCCTGGCTTGCTGCGGGGTGGGTGGGGGGTGCCTGTGGAAGCGCCCCATCTCCCCTCCCCTCTCTAGGCCGCAACGGCGGCTCCGAACTCTCCTCCGCCTCCTTCCCAGGGATGCTGCCGCAGCAGCAGCCTCCGTGCCAGGCTTGCTCTTCCCTGTGCCTCCTCTCCGGCCCCCTTTCCGGTGCCTGCTTTTGCCTGGGGTGGGAGCACTTGCCCGCATTGCTTGTTGGACTCCAGCCTGCAGCATGAAAGGAAGGAAGGAGGGAGGGTGTCCCTGAAACGTACCCAGGATCAGAGCCTTGCAGCCTGACTTCCTGCTTTTTGAGCTCGGGGGGGGTTGCGCGAAGAAAGCATTTCATTCTATTTTTATTTCACTTGTTTCCAAAGCTGGAGTATGCACAAGATGATGGGTCCTTCTGACTGTTTCCAGTAAATGGCTTTAAAATAAAAGCGACGAATCTGAGGTTGTGCGTGCATTTAACGTAAAGAGCAGGTTAAAAATTCCCAGGTCCATGGAATCTGCCTCCGGTTGGGGAGACAGAGAGGGACAGAAGGGCCTATGGAAACACTGACAGTGGAAGCTTCTCTTCCGGCCTGCAGTGATTGCTTTTAACCCTCTCTGCAGCGCATGCTGCCTTTACCTTTTGTTAAATTGAGGATGGTCGTTTTTTGTTCCTTTTTAGATGCTGGGAAATTGGGAGGGGGAGGAGAAGGAAGCCTTTTAAGGATCAATCCAAACCTTCCCCACCGTGCCCTGCAGTAGGATAAAAGAAAAATAACAAAAGGCACTCAATCCCTGTGGCTTAGGGGTGGTTTGTTTTGGTTTTTATAAAGTGCTTTACATGTCATGTTTCTAGCAGATGGAAGAAAAAAATGTATTTGTGTTTAAAACCCAGAGCCGGAGGACGAAGGAATACTGTTAAGGTCAAGGAAGAAGTGACTAGTCATATTAGGAACTAGAATGACTCTACTTTTGAGAAATGTTGGCACATTGCTGCACTTCTATCCAGAACCACAGAGATTTGCCTGTCGGTTGGATTTAGGAACTACTTTTAGTTATAGACGATTGAGGGTTCATAACCTTTGTGACTACTGATGTGAATAGCAGTGCAAAATCAGTGAAAGTTTGTTTTGCACTGTGTTTCATAAGCCAGTTGAAATGTTTCATTGTTCTGTGAAGACTGCAGTGACCTGAATGCAGGATTCTGTACAAAAATCTCTGTTAATTCCATCTCAATCCGGCATGTACAGTAGTATGCACTGGGGGACTCTTTCTGTTATGCTATTAGAACGGGAGAGTCTAGTAAATAAGTCATTGATTACCAAAACTGAATATATAGGTACTTGCAGCTAGTTTTTATCATTTTAAAACAACTTGTAAGGTATTATTGTTGAGTGGTATTCCATAATATGGCGGGCCTTGTAGGATCGACACCACACAGCCCATTGTAAAAGTGTTTGGATGTAGGCTTCAGGTGTACACAGGATGTTTTGCAGTTGTGTTTGGTGTTGAAAAAGGTCATTCTCTGCTTATTGACTTTTACTGATATTACAGCTAGTAAACTTGCTGGAAATGATAGCATAAACACTGCTCAGCTGAGCCAAGTATATAGTATATTTGTATCTATCTTTAGATACGTTCTAGAGGACTCTACACTTTAGAGGACTCTTTAGAAAAGACCCTCATGCTGGGAAAGATTGAAGGCAAAAGGAGACGGGGGTGGCAGAGGATGAGATGGTTAGACAGTGATGAACCTGAAATTGGGTGAACTCCGGAAGCTAGTGGAGGACAGAGAGGCCTGGCGTGCTGTGGACTATGGGGTCGTGAAGAGTCAGACATGATTTAGCGACTGAACAACATCTAAAGGCTGCAATCCCATGCATACTTACCTGGCAGTAAGTTCCCTTGAACTCAGCGGGATTTATTTGTGACTAAACATGCCCTGTAACTTTACTGTGTAGAAAATCCAAATAAGCATTTATCTTCAAGGATTGGCACTCGCATGTTTGGGCAATGCATTCCTCTTCTCTTAAGCACCATCATAACAGTTACGAGACATAATGCAGTTGTGCATAATTATTTTATTACTTGGAAATAAGTTGCTTAAATCTCTGCCTGAAGCCACGAGCTAAACAAATTTAAATTACAATAGTCACCTATTGTGGATTCATAGATAATGTTCCTAAACTCAGTGCATGGGACAATGCTATTTCTCATAGAAAAATGATTGAATACGCTTGATTGTGTTGGATGAGGGAACGTTTGGGTTAAATATTAGGAAGTATGTATCAGATTCACGTAGATAAGAAAATAGATTACCAAAGGAAGCTTCAGAATTGCTGTCTGTGCAAAAATTTGACTTCAGGTTTCAGAACTCCCCCCCCCCGCCCCCCACAAGTTCAGTACTGGTTTACTCCATGGGGCTCTTTCAAATGTGATGATTAATGGTATTAGTTACTTTTGTAACTTATTTCGAAAAAGAAATAATGTCTTGTACTGTATTTACTATCTGATGAATGAAAATTGGCTATGTTGCCATGAGTGTGCAGCCTGCTATGGCTTTCTCTTGAGAGTACAAAACAGATGTGCGTGCATATTGCTTAAGTCAGTGGAATTATGCCAGCCTATATGGCCACTAGCAACCTCCTCTCTGAAGTTTGCACTACAAGAATGGCTTTGAATGAAACATGAAGTAGCTCTTTTGAACTTCAGAGTTGAAGTTCAGGTGCCAAGAAAACTTGTGTACCCCACTAACTGGGCAAACCGGACACTTTTCATATTTAGCAGTGGAAAAATAACTGTCCCTTGTCACCCCAGCACAGTGTCTTTCCTGGTGGCTGTTGCTGGTGTTCTCCTGCATCTTTTTAGGTTGTAAGCCCTTTTGGGATATGGAGCCATTTAGTTATTTGATTTTTCCCTGTAAACTTCTCATTATTCTGAGTCAACCACTGGTTCATTGGGCCCACTACTACCTGTTCTCTCAGAAGCTGTCCAAGGTAGGTCCTTCCAGCCCTCAGAATCCTTGAGATTCCAGAATTTGAACCTGGGACCTTCTGTATGTAAAACATTTCTTTACCATTGAGCTGTGGAACATCTCATAATGTTACTAATAGGCTGTCAGCACTTTTTATTTAAAAGTGGGAAATGACAGTTTCTTAAGTAGCATATACCTGAGCCTCGTGAGAAACTGATGCAGTAGCATTTGCAATAGTGATGGGATCTTCACCCCTGTTCCCTGTTGGCTTGTACAAAAGGCCTTTTGAGGCTTGTGAGCCTCTCTTGTGGTTGCAAGATTGAGATCAGTGTGCATGTGTGGTTATGGGTAGCCACAGCTCTAGTCAAGCGTGAACATAGCAGCTTTGAACCCCTGGTTGTTAGGTGGTTGCTCTGTTACTAAGTGTTTTGATCAGATATTTATGATGATGAAACATCAGCTCTTTCTGCCTGTTCCATGAAAAGTGGGGTTGGCTTCCTTGCAAATGTTGATATGGCAATAATTTTTCATACTGCACTTCATACTTTTGTTAAAGATAGATTAGACCAGCGCTTCTGTTCTACTTGGGACCTATTTGCTGGTTCGGGATCTGATTTCTAGTGGATCTCACAGAGCCTCCAATGAAAAGATGGGTGATGGAAAGATTGATAACAAATTGCCTCAAGCCCCGAGGCTATTAAAAAAAATCAGCTAAATCAGTAAAGAGCTGAGCTCCTGCAGTTTCCAAGCTTATGTTAATATAGGGAGATAAATGTTTGTCAGTCTTCTTTGTTGTGGTTTTTTATGTCCACCAAGGTAATGGGGTAAGTGAAGGCTGGGCCACATAATTAAGCCCCTCAAGCCCTGAGGCTGTTCATTAGAGCTGCCTCATTATGAGAAATAAAATCTTTTTTGCAAATAAACAAATATTACCTATAATTTATTTCAAGATCATCTTTTTTTAAGTTCATAAAATTAGATGGGCCCCAATTAAGTGTGTTTCCCAGTAGTAATGCATGGCTGTGAGAGCTGGACCATAAGGAAGGCAGAGCGCCAAAGAATAGATGCTTTCGAATTATGGTGTTGGAGAAGACTCTTAAGAGTCCCCTGGACTGCAAGGAGATCCAGTCAGGCAATCCTACAGGAAGTCAAGCCTGATTGCTCCCTGGAAGGACAAATCCTGAAGCTGAAGCTCAAATACTTTGACCACCTCATGAGAAGAGAGGACTCTTTAGAAAAGACCCTCATGCTGGGAAAGATGGAAGGCAAAAGGAGAAGGGGGTGGCAGAGGATGAGATGTTTAGAGAGTGTCACCGAAGCAATGGACATGAAATTGGGCGAACTCCGGAAGCTAGTGGAGGACAGGGAGGCCTGGCGTGCTGTGGTCCATGGAGTTGCGAAGAGTCGAACACGACTTAGTGACTGAACAACAACAACAATCAAGTGTGATTTTAAGAAGTGGATCCCAGTGCTAAAAAGTTGGAGAACCACTAGACTAAATTAGGCTTTGAATAGCAATCCCATGGTTGCCTGTAGCAAGTATGAGTTTCTTTCAGATATTTAGGCAGGAAACATTAAAAACATTTATTTTAGGTAACAAATGACTACCACAGTGATGGAGGTTATATCTGATTGGTAAAAATGTTTTGGAGCTAGCAAACTACATATATTCATAAGGCTGCTATAGATCCATGAAGGCTGTCTCTGATTAATATGTGAATATGATTATTAATTGATTTGGGGCACAATCCTAACTTACCCAGCCCTGACATAGCTGCGTCAATAGGGCATGTGCTGCAACCTACTGTTGAGGGGCAGTCATGGAGGCCTCCTCAAGATAAGGGAATGTTTGTTCCCTTACTTCAAAGCTGCATTACTCTTTGGTTAGGATTGCAAGTATCAGTACTTAAGCAATGTAATACTTGAGCAACTATCGGCCTTTACTTGTAGTAGTGAATCTTATTTTTTTTCTTAAAGCAAGTGTTTATTTTGGGAATTTAAGATTGCAATTTTGGCAGCAGTTAAGCATTATTAAATCTTTACATATAAATCTGTTATTCAACCCATGTGAGTGTGTTGAAGATTGCTGCTTTACAGATCAGTCTTAATCATGTCTTACTTGACAAAAAATTCAGCTGAGATGCTTAGAACTGTAGCTGAACAGTATAGGGTTGCCCTTTATGGTTTGCTTCCTAATATATTGATGTGAAATGTCATTGAATTTTGGTCAGTCTTTTTTTTTCCCCACACACTAATTTCATTGTAAACTTAAAGATAGAAATTGAAACAATTTACCACCAGACTATTGTATATTTCTTGACTTCGATACTTCATTTCCTTTTATCTTCCCCCCCTTCCTCTCTTTCTTCCTTTTAAAGAATGTAAAGTTGACACCATTGGCCTGTAGGAGAAACCTGGAAGATATGTAGCACTGAAGGTGGAAGCAAAAGCGGTTCTTCCAAGGTGCTATTACTTGGATGAACCTGCAGGCACTTGATAGCAGTTTCCAGAATTTGCAGTGATTCTTTCAGTAATAAAGGATGTTTTGTTTTAAAATTTTTAGTTTAGAACTGTTGGTACAGCTTCTCAAACCACATATTTGCTTCTTTATTTCCGTAACCAAATCGTGATTTCTAAGCAAATAATTTACCGCAAATGACCGCACTGTGTTTTTGTTTACTCAGATTATACTTCGATAAAAGTCTCTTCTGTTCTCTGTCTCTTCCTTAACAGGGACAGGCAATTTGAGGAAACTGTGCTGTGTGCCATAGTGATACTTTAGTTGCCTCTGAATCTGATGTTACTGTGGATATTTCAAAAATTTACATTTTGAAATCTGTAAGCAGGTTTTGTTACTGTGTAAAAGAAGGCATGTTTGGGACTGTTGCACATGCCTTCTAAGTATTAGTTTGCACTGTAATTTCAGGGCACTATAATTTCTGATTGTATTCTTTCCACTGCCAATGTATTTTCTAATAATGTTATGATTTAACAAAGGGCCCAGTCCTATCCAGCACAGGAACAGCGGCAAGAAACAGTTCATGGGGTATCCTGTGCTGGATTCAGACAGGCTGGAGGTCTCCTCAGAGTAAAGGAACATTCATCCCCTTACTCCAAACCCCACCTGCTCAATGGAGCTTCTTGGAACTGTGCCAGCTTTTAGCTAGTGCCGGCTTGAGAAGCCCCGTATCAGACTTCCAAGCCTGGGTTGGGACTGGATTTGAGAGGAGGCCTTTGTTGGTCCCATCCTTGTTCCACCCTCCCTCCACCCAGGAATGCCTCCCTCACACCCTTCCCTCCCCACCCCCCTGCATTGCTTGATGCTTACCTTGACTCTGCTGGTGGTCAGAGCTCCAACTGCAGCGTTGATGGGGTGGCACAGGCCTCCCCACCAGCACATCTTACTCCCTGGGTGATGCAAAGATGCCTTACATCACACCTGCAGTGCCCAGCACTAGCAGTGGGGCCACAGTGCTGGCACTCAAGCAGTGTAGAATTGGGCTGCCCATGTGTAACCTTTGGGGCTCTCAGAATTTAGAAAAAAAGGTTTTTTCCAAATATAATGAAGCAACCATATAGACATGAATAACTTGAATGCGCCGTTCCTGTGCTTTTGGCTCTGGTGAACAGTCTTTTTTCTGGTTCAAGCTCGATGTACATAGGTTCTGCTAGTTGGTTGTGCAGTGGGAATATTGGTACCTATTAAACAGTATATCCACTGAACCCTTCATCTAGGTTCAATTTTTCAACCTAACCAAGGTGTATTTTCCCCTTAAAAATTGCATTGACTGAACTTCTGGTTACATAAGTGTACAAATGATGATCTAAACAATAAAAAAGCTGACAGCTGCCTGAAGCATGGGGAAGAAGAAAAACTGAAGATTACATCAGTGTCCAACTTGACAAGATGTGTATTGCAATGTGACTGGCGAAAACTGGACTCACCATGGGAGAGAATCCAATCAAATTCTGAAAGTTGATATTCGTTGAGATTTAGAAAGGGAGTTGTTGTTTTTACATATAACTACAACTGCTTGATGCTTCATGTAATGAAATAGTTAAGGCATGAAATGCATGCTCCTTGTATAATCCCCATGGCACTGACCTTGCACACACTTGTTTACATTTGTGTAAGTTTTATTGAAAGCGGAGGCAAGCATGGTTCCACTTGTGAGGTCTAGCTAGCCATTCCTTTTTACACGATGGCTGGATTGTGCAAATGAGTGCCTATTTATGTATATATTTATACATGTATATTGTGGTTCTCATTAAGGTTATTTGGACTGTAGGAGGTTTGCACATATACACAAACTTAAGGCTTGATTCATGCCTGAAGTAGTTGCAAACAGGTGCTAAGAATCAATATTATTTGAAGGTAGTTAGTGGAATGATTATAGGCAGGATTCTTCACTCTCCTTCCTATTTTTTAAAGTTGGCATTTCATGTGAACCATTTTGCATGTTGTGTTATCTTATTGCATATACTTCACATCTTTCGATACTCTAGTTGGTGGGGATTGATGTCAAGTGCATGGTAAACAGAACTAAGCATGCATGCTCCTTGTATTCTTTCAGTTCTTTGCAATGGGGGAAATAGTCTTCTTAAGGTACTGGTTTACCAATTCAAATTTAGAATTCTTGTTTGGATGCCTCATGTTGGATTGATTTTTTTTTGGATACTCACTCCAAGGTCTAGGATGGGCATTTCCCCGGGTTGTCTGTGTGGTCTCTCATGTGAATTGTCTGTATGCATGAAATGTAGATGGATGACACATCAGGGTGCTTTCTGGAATATTCTGTTGAGAAAGAATTGCAGTTTCTGACTCCAAGTTCTTTGATTTTTAATCTGCTTTTCTATGAACAGAACATATTCGAAGTGGCTAACAATAATTCAGTAGAAAAATAATGATGGAGCTAAGAGGAGATTCTGAGAGAAAATGGTGTCAAAGAAAAGATGCTGGGAGGACATGATATCAAATTTTCTCCCCAGTTCTCTGACTTGCCTGCTGCTGCTGCCTTTAAGGGCCTGCAGCAAGCCTTGATGGAAATAGCCCTGCCCCAGGAAGTGTGCTGCCAGGCAGCAACAAAGGCAACATTTTAAAGAGGTTAAACCTTTGTTCAGGATAATATTTAGAGATTATTTTATATTGTGACCCTGTTTCCTTCTTGGTTAGTGATGCAAATGGTGCATTTGTCTTGTATTTTTACTTGATTCCTATTTTTGAATTTCCCCCAAATCTGAATATAAACAGAAGTATGGTCTCTTTCCTTATTATGACTCTAGGAGCATAAAGAAACACACTCTTTTTAGTTCATGGTGCATTGGTGTCCACAGTGCAAACCAGTGATTCTCCAACTGTGAGCCGTATTTCCTCAGGTAGTTGTGAAAAACAGTCAGGGGAGTAGCAGAATCCTTGAGAAAAACCCATCGCCCTATACAGTGTATAGGATTGTAGTCCAAATGGGAAGATGTGGCTAGTGGCCCAGTAAGTTAAAGGAGCTACCCGTTGAAAAGGTTTGGGGACCACTGGTGTAAACCAAACTGTCACAGTTCTTATAGCCCAGTTGGAACATGTATGACACTCTTTCTGGATAGAGTACTACATGCGTTGTGGGATGATTGGATGGTCTACTAACAAGAATCTTGGCAATAATTCATTTTCATGTATAAAGCAGGTTTAACCTATGGAAAAGTGTTAAAAATAATGAAAGTTGGTTGTTCTAGTGTCACCCAGCTCACTTAACTTTAACTGCTATGTTGTTTCACCCTTAAGTATGGAGAGGAGAGAATGGAATCTGCAGTGGTTTTCACTGTGTTAAGTAATTGTTACTTCATTACGGAAATTCCAAGAATGTGCTGAAGGTTGCATGTGACTTAATTTGGTGTTTTGAGAGTCAGCACTTAAGTAGCGTGTTTTGCGGGGAAATAATTTTCTGATCTGAATTCTCATTCAGCGTTTTGGAGAATATGTAGCTTGAATATCAAAATGTTGTAATATGTTCTGGTAGTGAGACCAAAGAGAATATGTGAACATGCACACTGTGGATGAATTCTCAGGAGTACTTGTTCTATGCACCCAGAACATTAACTCGCTTTATTTCAGTATTACGTGGTAAGAAAGAGGAAATATAGTGGAGCAGCTGAAGTATTTAATTTTGCCTGGAGAGAAACTTAGATCTTTGAATCCATTTATCAGAGTGCCTTTCCTGGTTTGTGTGGGAGATTTCATTCTGAAACAATCCTGAGTTGCAATTTTTTTTCCAATCCTTATTCAGTGGTTGGTGGCATTGCTCCTCAGTAGGTAACCTGAAGTGAAAGGCAGAAATGGGTGACTTAGATGGTGAAACCTTTTCTTTTTGATGGTTCAGTGTACACTTTGTTTCATGCACAAAATTATTAAAGATATTGTATAAAATTACCCTTAGCCTTTGTTTATAAGATGTATCTGAAACATAAATGATTGTGTTTAGAAACAGTTCTGGTCCCAAGCACAATACAATACAAACCTTTATTAGGCATACATAAATTTATACATAACAGTACCATGCAAAACAATAGACTAAAATATCAAACCAAAAAAGAAACCAGACAGCCAATCTCTTTGCAATCACAACTCCTTAATACTAGATACCAACAGCTTGGAGCATTTCAAATCGGTCAAATTTAAGAACTGTGCAACTGGGAGAGTTATATGCTCATTATCACCCTCCCACAGAAACTGAAGGATGGCATAGTCCCGAGCACTTTGGATAAGGGATACCCAACCTGCATACTGAAGCAGAATACCTTCTAGGCATTATAGAAAGAAAACTAGTGAGATGAAAATTGATTTGAGCTAAGAGTTTTGTAGGTTGCAGTACTTGTGTGATTATAACTCTGCTTAGAGTGAAGGGAATTGCAAGGGCAAGGGACTTGACAATTCTTTATGCTTGCCTCCTACCCAAGCCAGAGTGTTCAGTGTCACATTAACCTTCTTGCCGCCTAATCTACATCTTGAATAATGCGACAGACTCTAAACATAATGGAGGAGTAACCAATAATTTACATTCCTAGTCTGAAAGCAGGTTTCAGTCTGTAAAATTCCTTACCACAGCTATGTTGGGATGAATATAGATCAGTGGTGTTCAACCTTTTTTGTGCCGCGACCCTAATATATAAATAAATAAAGCATGAGAGTGGAGACCCACCCATCCCAGTACCCTATCTACCCAGCCCCTCGCCCATCACCACCCACTGCCAACCCCCATTACACCCTCCCAGAACTATTCACTGAAGCCAGATATTCTTGTTGGAGAGAACAGAAGAAGTTACCATGAAGCCTAGCACTAGTGAAAGCTGTTTTAACAGAATTGCCAAGAATGTGAGCAAAACTGGGACACAATCTCCTGGCATACACTAGATGCCAACCCCTTTACTTGGTGGTGATCTAGTCCAGTGACCTTCGACCTTTTTTGTTCCATAAGTTGCCACAACCCTACAACTGAGGCTTTGCGACCACCACTACTTCACCTCTTTGTTAAGGGGAGGTGGCCCAGTTTCAGGTTGCCCTGATGTCACCACAGCAATCACAGCGCTGCGGGTACTCTTGGTCATTTTTACTTACCTGGTGGGTTGGGAAGGCCGTCAGAAAGGTCTGATATTAATGATAATAAAGTTATATATTTAAACAACAACCACCAGGCAACAGGAAACAGGTATCTTGTCTTGTGTGCTTCCAGAGGCATCTTGTTGGCCACTGTGAGATACAGAAAACTTGGCCTGATACAGCAAGTCTCTTTTTATATTATTTTCTCCCCCCCCCCTGTGTTTCCTAAAATTTCTGATTTCCTTACGGCACTGGTTATCAAACATTTTAGACCAGGACCCACTTTTCAGATTGGTACTTGTATCGGGATCCTACCGGAAGTGGTGTCATAGCCAGAAGTGACATAATCAAGCTGGAAGTGCTATCATTGTGACATAATGAAATGGCACTCCTGAAATGCAAACTGGCATTCTTGGACTATAGCAATTGCACAACCATGAAACATCGCTGACAGAAAGCAAGATTTGGACAAAATATGTAAAAGCACTGAACTAAAAACAATTTAAAAACAACACCTCACTTGAAAATTCACAACACAAATGTAGCTAGAATAAGACCTGCAACTTCCAAGATGGCTGCTCCCAGCTTTCCGTGACCCACCTGACATCAGGTCACGACCCACCAAGTGGGTCCTGACCCACAGTTTGCGAAACACTGCCCTATTAGCTAAAAAAAATATTTCCCATGTTTCTAATTTTCTTCCCCCCAGGCACTCATATTTTTGAAAAGAATATTTATATACCACTTGTCTATAGAAAAGTTCACAAGGTGGTTTATAGAGATGATCAAATAACTAAATGGCTTCCTGTCCCAAAAGGGCTCACAATCTAAAAAGATACAGAGGAACATCAGCAAAAAGCCACTAGAAAAGACATTGTGCACTTAAGGCAACCTTTAAAAATATTGACTTCCATATTCTTTCTATTTCAACATTTCCCTTGATAAAAACATTCAGTGTTTCCCTTGATAAAAATGCTTGTAGACCGTCTTTTTGTCTTGATTAGCAGAAACAACTCTTGATGAATTAGATTTATCTGTATGACTATGGGGTAAATTGTCACCTGGTTGATTCAATAAAGCTGAGATAACAATCGGGTGATGCTAACTGCATTAGCTAAATTCTTTACTACTGCTGGAAAGGAAAGTAATTTGAATGTGAGATAGTGGTTTAAATGACAAAATTAAAGCAATTCACAGAAGCTGGAAACTGCTTCCCCACCCCCTTAGCAGCATGCTGATCCATTAGATGAGGGGAAGGTGAAAATAGCACATTGTGCATATATGGTATATGCAAAATATTTACTATTGTCCAAAATAGCTATCACCATCCATTAAGACCAGTTGAAGTAGTACTTTATCACTTAATTTGGATCCATTGACAGGGACTGTACAGATGGGACAGGAAAGCTTTTGTGTTTGTCTACTATGTGATTTCCATATGCCATCGACACATTGTTGTGCCAAATGAGAAAGATGGTTAGGTAACAGATGCATCACGTCAGCCTCTAATGTAATGTTCTTCTGTCCTGATACTGTTATAAAAAGTATTTTGAGTAAGTCCTGTAGATATATTTGAATAATTGCTATAATGAGAGATAGCTTTTGATCTCTGTTTAACGTTTTGTTGCTATATGGTCACATTTATACTGAAGGCAGTCGCGGATCCAGGGGGGCGCAGGGATGGCAAGCCGCATGGGCGGCGGGGGGGGTGCCATTGTTCGGAGTCCGCGCACCATTGCGCAGAGTCCGCTTGCTTTTTGGCCCGCCCACCCACCCGTGCGCCTGGAATGCTCCGAAATGGAGCTCTTCCGGGTGCAGGGAGGTGTGGTGGGGAGACACACAGGGGCGGGGCAATGTGCCGAGGGCGCAGTTTTGTCGCCTTGCCATGGGGCGCGCTCCCGGCCCGGCCCGCCTCTGAAGGGCAAAAATTACTAATTACATCTCTTACTAAGATGAGTGCTTCTCTTGGACAAACCTATAGAGGGGAACATTCAAACAGTTCATACCTATTCCTTCCCCCCCCAGGAAAATACCAGATGGGAGAGAAAACAACAAACAAGTTGTCAAGTCGAAGCAAGTATCTTGAAGTGTAATTCTAAACGTGCTTACTTAGAAGTAAGGTCCACGGGGTTTAATGGGATTTATTTCCAAGGAAGCGTGTAGGATTGTAGCCTTGTAGAGTTCTGAAAGGTGTTTCTGAATTCTTGAATATTCGTTTACTCCTCACGGGATGGACATCCCAATCAAGAATGGCCTGAGTGCCTCTGCAAGCTGGGTTGGGCTGCCAAGTGGCTACTGCTGCATCCTGTGGTAGCCAGGCAGCCACCATGTCACATTGGAGGTGCCTTTACTAGTCACCAGGTCAGCTTTGAAATAGTAGCACCAGTCACCTCACACAGTTTAACCCAGTGGAACTGGAAGAATTTATAATAATTTAATCTTGGCAAACTGTGCTCTCAGCCAAGCCACACCTCTAGACCTCTGGGTTAATGAGTTCACTTATCAGGAACCCTGTAGCAATTCCCTGGAGGTTACACATCCCCTTGAGTTTATGGAATACTACTGTCCTGCTGTATACCATTGGATATGAAATTTCACCTGGAATTCAATGGAAAAAACTGGAGTATATCATCTCTATTCTAGCAAACATTATAGTCAAAAAATTAAAATCAGAAAATAAAACGTCTTTTGTAAAAATTGTGGTTTTCAGGAATAATGCTGTACACCGTTGAATGTGGAATTTCACCAGGAATTCAATGAAAAAGCCCAGACTGTAATATCTTTATTCTAGCAAAAGGTATGCCCCCCCCCAAAAATCCCAAACTACAAGTGTCTTATGCAGGGGTCTCCAACATACAGCCTGTGGGCCTGCATGATGAGCCCACAAATTTTGTTGAGGGTGTGTGTGTCAAAAATTTATGGGCCCTGGGTGCAAAATGACCTAGCTATGCCATTGCATCAGAATTATTCATGTGCATTTCATTAGCTGGTTGTAGAGTCGTTCAAAAAGTGGGAAGTGGAGTCTCAAAACAAGGATAGCATGTTTAGTCATCTGTAACCTTTACATTGGTGTATTTGCGTTAGCAGTTTATACTAGAAAGAGGAATATAAGGCTTGGATTTAAGATTTAGGATTTAGTTGTGTTCTAGCAGTGTTGCTGACTTGCAGTTGCACTTCCCTATTACAAAGTGTGTAGTATTGTCCTGTTTTTATTATTGATTTTCTTGTACTGTACAAGCCATTGAATGAAAAATGTGTATCAGTTCAGACGTTCATGGTGGAGGTAGTCAATGCAAACGAGGAATAATGACAATCAAAATTGGTTTAGAAGTATTAGGAAGATAAGTGGTTTATTTAATTCAGCCATAGAAAAATTAAAGGATAATCTGCATTTCCTTTTTTAGTATAGACACTAAGTAGCTTTAGAGAATAAATTATAGCTACTCTCTAGTAACCCAACGTGAATTTTCTTTAAAAATAATCCAGTGAAGTTTGAAAAATGTCACTACCTTTTCTTGGACTGTGCAGTTCAATCACACTGTATTTATATTTAAAGCTACAGTAATCACAGATGTGTGCAGGTTATTATAAGAGACTGAGCCATGTGGCAATTAATATGACATGTATGCAGCTTCAAATTGTTTCCCACTGCAAAAATATGAGAAAAAGTGGGAACTGAAAGTTTACTTTGTGGAATATTTCTTACTGTTTGATTTTAATATGATTGATAGCAGCCTTGGACACCTCCCAATTGGGAGGGGCAAGTGGAATACAAATATTTTAAATAAATAATGATGGCTATTCTTGTGCAAAGGCTCCAGAATGTAGGCTTTAAAAGGGCTATGTCATGAAGTCATAGGATGAGCCTCTTTCTCTTTTGTTTGTTCCATAGCTGTAAATGTAGGCGTAGGAGGAGTCTGGCTCACAATCGTGATCATACAGTCTAGCTTTAAGCAGGACTTCATATTGGAGACTGCGTGTGAGCCTTTTCTCTTGTCGCCTTTCCAGAATGGGACAAAGAAACGGTTTGATGCACAGCAGTCCAGCTTTCAGGAGCAACTTTCTCTTTCAAACGAGAAAGCGAGGTCATCTGGGCAATTCTTCTTCACCCCAGATGACCAGGGGAGTGGCTGTTTACAAGGATGCACTAAAGTTGTTGGTACTGTTCCATACTTCTGGCAGCTTTTGAATTGTGCTGTATCCTAGTGTGACACATCTTGAAAAAACTGAGTCAACTCTTAGTATTACTGATAAAGTTAATTATTAGACTGTTTTCTTTAGTCAAGATCTATCCTTGACTTTCTTTGCCTGAGCAAACAGACTTGCGGGTGTAACAGTTTTTTTTTTTTCTTCAAGTCAAGGGGGAATGGGGAACATTTATAACCTCCCGCTTCCTCACATTTCTGCTATTATAGCCTGTTGCTTTGGTCAGCATTTATTCATATTAAAAAGAAATTCAGTTTTTCAAAGCCAAAGCAGATGGACTACATTTAGTTCATTTGCTTTATATGTTTAAGGTAAAAATTGATTTCTAATCACTTCTGTTGTAATGTAACTAATAAATACAGGCTCAGCAATTGGTATACACATTGGATACACTATCTCTCACTTGTGATATTAAGAGAGTGGATGAGTCTTGGGATTTTGTACTCCAAAACTTGAATATTTCACCTTACCCTGGCAACCTTTAACAATTGTTAATGCTAACCGGAATTTGTAACCGGGTTTCAAATCTTGGTTAAGATCTCTGTATAGCAGTATTTCTCAAACTGTGGGTCAGGACCCACTAGATGTGTCATGAGCCAATTGCAGGTGGATCCTGTAGCACCCTGGGCAACCATAATTGAAAATGTGGGAAGATGGGACATTGGAATTGAGGTTATGTGGTTATTTTGCTTGTGTCAGGGTTGTAAATAGGTTTTTTCACTTTGCTATTGGAAAATGGCTGAGAAATAACCCAATTTACTCCTGCATTCTCAGGAAAGCAGCAGGCTCTGGCGTCATAATGATGGCACTTCCAGCCATGACATCACTTCTGATGCATCCCTGACAGATTGTTGTTCTAAAAAGTGGGTCACAGGGCTAAAAGGTTTGAGAACCACTGCACTGTAGTGTAAACAGTGCTGCCAACATAATTCTTAACCATGGTGAAGGACAACAGGAAATAAGAAGTTTATGCCTGATAGGGGAGGGCCTGTGAGGTGGAGCTTGCTGTCTTATAGCCCATCTCTGATCCTGTAACCCTATAGCTCTCTTGGATTACTGTGACCCACCTTACCTTGTAAAAAATTCAAAATGTGTTAGGAAACAAACCTAGTCTAATAAACTTACTTTTAAGAGATATATTGAAATGCTTGGTTAGAAGAATACTTACTAAATTGGAATAAGATAATATGTTTTATTAGCCAATAACATACCAGATCAGCCACATGGGCTTGTGTTCCTTTGACGATAATGTGACTGGTTGATTACAGGGGATATTTTTTATTTGAGTTTCAGGGACACTGAAGCCAAACATCAGTGAGGCACTGTATTGAAATAAGGCGAAGGCAGTGGGTGTGGTTGAACAAGCACAGGGTAAGGAGGTGGAATGTTATGTGGTCAGTGCTTCAGAGGTAAGCATGTATTCCATAATGGTAAAGCAGAAGCAAAACAGATGACAGAACAGAATCATGATGTGGGATCAGGAGCAAGACCGTGCAGGAAAGAAGAAAGTGCAGGCCACATCAAACACAAACAGCCTTTCACAATTACAAATACTGTATGTTGCCCAACACTGTGGCAGTGGTTCCACAGAGTTAATTTATTATAAATTGGAATTGCAATGCGTTCACAGTATATCACTATCATTGTTTTTCAGGCATTTTCCTTAAATGTAAAACCGCTGTAGTAAGTACTACAGGTGCGGCAATGTGCTGTGTAAGCAGCCTCTTCCACTTGCTGTTGGACCCATACCAGGCGGTGATGGAAAGTTGCAATTGCTGTCCAGAATGGCTCTGATGGTGAATGGGACCCCTCTGCAGAGCTCCCTGTTCATCAGAAAAGTTAAAGATTGTGACCAACTTGCGGTTTATCATCACTTTCGAAAACCAGAAGAGGTACACAATCAGATGAGATATTTGGAGCAGTAGGGAGGGCTACAGAGTGGGTTGTGAAACCCCTGGGTGCCAAGTGTTACCCCCCCCCCAGGGATACACTTCTAAATTTAGAAGCTCCTTGGTCACAGCAGCAGTGCAATTGGTGCATTGCTGTCACAGCTGTCATTGCTAGATCATTCCCCTAATGGGGGAATGGTCTTTCTGTTCTCCTGGTGGGTCACGATCCACCCGTTTGGGAACCACTGCCCTAAATTATTGCACGCATTTTGCTTGCATAAGTACTACTAATTTTCAAATATTTGATATAGACTCCTCTCATTGGAGATTGCAGCAGTTTTGTTTAATCTGTTAGAAGCTATATGGAGCACTGTGTGATTGTGCAGTTGTTATAAAATTAAGGCTGCTATCTTAAATGTCAAATGGTCACCTCATATTGTAGCAGTACAGCAAAAAGATTGCTAATTCTAGACATTCTGCAATTTTCAATTTCCTGTTTTGTGGTACCCTGTTCTTATCACTCCACCTTGCTTGGCTTTCATTGAATTTTAAAGCTAGCTCTTCCATATCACATTCAGGCACCTGCCTTGGGTAGCAGAGGAGTAAATGGCAATATGCTTGGAATAAGGCTATCCCAAGACCGCTCAGTTAGCATGTACATTTTGTGCTAGTCATGTGCAGATACCAGCAGCCGTGGTATATAAGTTATCATTCATACTAACACAGTGATAATGTTGAAAATGTGCCTTTCGTTTTTATCAATAAATAGAAAAAGGAAATGATGTAGGCCTAGTACAGACGCATCACTGGCTTTATGTAGGCATTTGGTTTACAGATCTCTTCTTGGTAATGCGAATCCCTTTCAGCATTACTTCTTCCTTTCCTTATCACAGTATAAATGTAAACCTCCCCAGTTTCCAAATAGCCATAGTTGGATGATTAGGAGGGCTTGTTCCACTCCATCCAACCTTCCCGTCTCACAGAAGTATGTATTATGTAAAAGATTTATGTCCTGCCTTTCCAGAGATCAGAGGCGCTATTCCAACCCCCCATGGTATATGTCCTAGTGCTGATGTAATTATAACCTATGTTGAATTCAGAAATTCAGAAGTTCTGATGGAATGCCCATGAGCAAGAAGTGAGAGGAGTTTGCAACCCTATGCAGACTCTGGGTCTGCTGACCATTATTAGGAGACTGAGCAGATTGTTACTGATGGCAGTTATGCCGTTAGTTCTTAATTATGGTGCTAGGTATGATTAATGCTAACCACATTTTTCCATCATTAACCAGGATTGAAACAGATTGAATCCTCCAATTAAAGACTTTACAGTAGTACATGTGGATCACTGGAAGCTATTTCACTATATGTCTAATCCAGAGTTAGGAACCGTGTCTGTCATGGATACAAGTATCTGTCTCAAAATGTTGATGTCCCTGGTTTGGACCACCACATCTGTGCTGCCCCTGCATTTACCTGGGAGTTAAAAAAGCTGCCATCAGCTTCTCCTTCCTTCCCAATTTGTTCCTAGCCGTTCTCTGCTGAAAAGGGATTGATTGGGATTGGGACTGGAAAGAAATAGAGATGTGGTCATTATAATTAATCATTGAGATGGGGTCACTATAACTGACCCACATAAGAGGCCGGCCGGCTGTGTATATTCTCCTAGTTGGCTTCCCAGAGGCTACTGGTTTGGCCACTGTTGGAAATAAGATGCTGGACTTGATGGACCTTTGGCTTGATCCAACAGGGCTTTTCTTTATGAATTTAACAGAAGCAAGAACAAGAGCAAGCACTATCTGCCCCTAATCCTGGTAATTTTGCCTGCATCATGGTGGTGCCTCCCCCTTGCATAACCCCTTGTGTGTCACTCTCTTGAAATTGGACTTCACACTAGTGGTGATTGGAGCCTATTTTCAGTACTATCTGTTTTTCTTTAGCCACAATTGAAACATTGTCTTTTACAGTGTTGTAAACAAAATCTGTCATCCCAAAGTGTTTTCAAATGAAGTAGCCCTGCTCAGATGCTGAGAACATTCAAAGAAACTGTCAGAAATTGCCTTGCTAGATGAAAACGTACCTACTGTGGCTTGCTAGATTTAATGAAAGGTTAATAGTACTCCTTGTTTTGTATCGGCAGTGTTGTCATGCCACAGCATGAGTAGAACTGTAGAGCTGTTATTAATAATTTACCTAGCATTTCTAGTCAGCATTGTGCTTCAGAAATGTTTGCTTGTTTCCTCTTGCCATTATTTGGAGTATGTTGTTAAATCCAAATGGACAGCATTTTACTTCAATAGTAGTAACTCCACACAGAGATTAACATGGCTGTTTTTGAGTCTAAACTACTTCACACCCAATCCTCCACACTTTCAGGTGCCAAAACCAGCACCTGTCTCTTTGAGAGAGATTTTGGACTGTGGGTTGGTTTCTGTTTATATCACTTGCTGGTATTGCTTTTTTGATTTCTGCAAAGAGAGGAGATTAAAAACAAAGTTTACTGTATTGTTTTGCTGCCCCACTGTTTTGTTTAACATTTAGTTTTTATTGTGTTTTTTGATGAGTGGTTGTTTTTAAAATGTTTTTTGTTGGTCATATTCTCTTTGGTATGATAAAGTGGAATTTAATTTTTAGAAATACATGATGATACTTCCTCAGTATTCCTTGAAGGCCCAATTAAAATAGATTGCTGCTGTTAATATTACTGCTTGTGGTGCTGAGGCTACCCTTGCATGAAGTCACCAGTAGGTGCCAGCGATTTCGGACTCTCGCTGTTTATCCTGTAATACCTGGTCAGCTTAGTGTGCCTTTGGCTCCTTTGTTCAAAATCCTGTTCTTGTTTTTGTTAATTGGATCAAAATTCCTGTATAATCATAAACAAAAAACCCCTCTGTTTTCTACTTAGATACTTATAGGTTGAATAAAAACTCTTACATTCAGAAAGATTTTTGTTTTGTTCTTTTCCATGGAGAACAATTTTGGCCTGTATTAGGGATACCACATCTTTGCAAGACTTGCATCCCAGTCCTGTGCTAGTATTCCCTTACCCTGAGGAGAACTCTGGCCTGCTCAATTTCAGCGCTGGATCCGGCATGGCCTAGTGTACAAGCACTGAATTGGATTGGGCGGCCTAGCACCAATGTGAAGAGGAAATTTGAACTGGGGAGGGGAGGGGAGCTCTTACAAGTGTATTCTGACTTCTCCTCCACCCTGCTCTTCTTTTGGCTATGTTAACCACTTTGGAAACTACTTTTTGTTGAAGTTATTTTAAGAATATTTAGTTGTTGATGTAAATGTAGTAAAAGCGGTGGGGTTTAGGAGCCCTTTCAAAGGCTGGTTATTTGTTTTAAAGGCACTTTGCTCTTATTACTGTTACTTTTTATCCTCTATTGCTAGCACTGAATGTTTCTAGAGCTATGTTATGTCTGGAAAATGCTGGTTCAGACTGAGTCCTGCTTCTAGGGAAAGCTGCGAGGAAGAAAAAGGAATGAGAATATTAAGTGGAAGAAAATATTAAGTGTGAATACAAGGGTGTAAGAAGACTTCGTAAAAGGGGTCGTAAAACAGGAGGTATTTTCTGGACCCTTAACTGCTGCCACTTTGCTGCATCATGTGGGACAGGTGCAAAGATTTCTGGAAGCCTCACCATGCTGAGTGAGCTAGCTGAGCATCTGGTGAAGAGGGAACAGTAGGAACTAAAAGAGTAAGAACAGTGGTGAAGGACACAGCCTGCTTATGTCTGCTACAGCACTTTTCCTGTCACCGGGTCCAGTGATTCTTGGGTCTTTGTTCCCTCGGCATTACCTTGAACAGTGTTTATATCTGGTGGTGTTGTAAGATGTATGTGTGCTTTTGTTTTGAACAACAGTAGGGAATTGCTTCATTGAATGTTTGAAATCCTCATTAGTCATAGTCACAGTGGTTTCGAGTGATGAGAGAGTGTTCCTCTAATTTTCAGACTAAAATGACTTTTGGACTGAAAGTATAATATTGCAGCAGTTAGCAGTGATGAATGTTTTTTGCTTTGTTAAAATTTAAAGTTAGAGGATGTTAGCAAAGAAATTTTAGAAATTTCCGTTTTTGAGAAAAGTAGCATGTGAAGCAGTTGTAGAAGTATCATTATGTGGAGGTATCTGAACTGCATATTTTCCACATAGCCCACTGCAATGCATCTGAAATGCTTTTTTTAGAAGAATCATTAACTTTGAACAATTGTTCTGGAACAGCACTGACTCTTGGGTAACTTTCAGTGCTTTTTTATATTTTATTTCTTGAAAGGAAAAGATGGAGAGAGTGACTAGTTATTAAGCAACATTGTGACAGTCAGCCTAGAAGGTTCTATGAATCTATCTTGCATTTTAGTACCTGTATTTTTAATTTGAGTTTCATTGTGGTAAGGGTTTTTTTCAGAAAGGCTGGCAGAATGTCAGAGACAAGAATGAGAAACATTGTAGAATGACTGAGTTGAATGAAAGCACAAAAAGCTCAAATAGAGAAGATAAACTATTTAGGAGGGTGCCTCCACCATTCATGATTAAAGAACATTTTGGCTCCTCCTCTATATATTTGCATATTTTGCCTATTCCTCCAGAGTAGAAGAAAATTAGGGGCTTGGCAGAGGTATGTCCAGCCCCTCCAAGTCCTGATAGTCTCCCAGCCAGTTCTGCCCCCTCCCCAATAGCCTTACCGCTGGCCAATGCTGCTGGAGACCTGGCTTTGGCTCTGAGACTCAGCACTGACTGTGCCGGCCCAGTGCTGGTGCTCCCTCCTCCTGCTGTGCCGTGAATGTTCTTTATGGCATTTTTGCGACTCTTAGAGCTGGCAGTATGTGTGTAATGCCGGCGAAAAGGGCCTCAAGGTTGGGCTGTGAAGGATCCTTCCTGTTCCTGCTTCAGCTCAGAAAAGGGGCATGTCTTACTGGTTTGGCCCTTTGTAGTCACAGTGCTTCCTGCATCATGACAATGTAGTGGTCAAACCACCCCAGTCTTCCCCACACCTTTTGAACTTGCAAGAGTTTTGGTGGAACTGCAGGACTATCCTTGTTTGTTTTTTGTTTGTTTTTAAATTGGGAGGAAGAATGTACTTGCTCACCATGCTTGCAAGCGGCCAAAAGTCCACTTGCCATGACATGGCAAACTTACACAAGAAAGGCTGTGTACTGCTTTAACCTTAATGAAAAATCCTTGGCTGTGTAGACAGAAGGATAAGGCAGTGAGTTTGCAGACATTGCTGGCTTGGTAGGTAGATCCTCTGTGAGTGAGGAGTGCTTGCCATCAGGGTTTCATTCCTGTCCTGTCCTTTGATGCAACTCCTAAATTCTTTTTAGCCTCTGCCTTCTGTGTTTCTACAAGTATGGGCCTGGGAATAGGAAAGCTGGTATGGCTTCTAATACACTTCTCTATCCTGCTTGTTGACGTATTTTAATCACGCATTCTCTTAGTGATGTCCTTTATTCTTAGTATATTCACTTATTGGGTGAATTTCCTAGGCAACAAGAAACAATTATAATATAACCTGATCCTTTTTTCTGAGCAACCTTGGGAGTCTTTCTCCTTGCTAGTTTGTTTGTGTGGCAAGGTGGTATAGTTACCAATAACCTTTCCTTCATTTTTTTAGTTCCCAACTGGAGGAACATTTTTGCATGAAGAAAATCCTATGAGGGGAATGGGCCCCATTCTCAAGAAGTTGGCGCTTTCAGTTCAAGGTATGATATAAAATTCAGTGACATTAAAAGTATTTGTGTAAATTAATTATATTTATAATTATGTGAAAATATCTACATTGTGTTAATGCTTTTGTTTATTTAAGAAGTTTGTACGCCTACCTTTTCCCAGTGGTGTTCATCATTGGAAGTTAGATGCACGGATGACTTGTTCAGACTTCAGACCTAATGTAGTGTCTTTTCAGTTTAGAAAAGATTACAGAAAAGGAGCATCACTCTTGTTTGGTATAAGTACAATATATAAAAGAGTTCATGAGGCAGACAAAATGTTAAACAGAAACATACCACCAGGCTTAGTGATAAAATAAGAAAGGAAATAAAGTCCGTAACAACATAAAAAGAATGAAATAAGATGAACCTTTTCTTTAAATATCTGAATTCTCATCTGAGTGGATGTTTTCTTCTTTCTAAAGGCTACATTAATCAGCATATGTTACGGGAGGGGTGAAGTAGTCGCTTGTGGCCACTACTGGAACAGAATGGGTTCATCCTTTTTTTCTGGTTGTATGAGAAACACGTCCTGTGTAGTGATGGATAGATCAGCAGTCCTGTTGATCTGTTGACAAGCCAGCTTGTACACTGGTACAGCAGGCTGCTGGAGATTCCAGTGCAAAGCTCTGAGTTTCGTCTGCATTGCCTGAAGGATGTTTGTTTCATGTTGGGCTGGCTTTGCTTTATAGTCAAAAGAAATAGAAGGCTGCTGCTCTTTTGTTAGACAGAGAGGATTTTAAACTTCAAGATGCCTGCAGAGAACCTGAAAAATACTCGGTGGGGTAGTTATTTTGTTCCCTTTGTTATGCAACATTTGGTCTAACTTTACTGCCTATATGTGACATTTGAAATGTGCGTTCTATGAATCTATTTCCAGTGTAAGATTTCTTGAATCTTTTTGTGAAAGGTAGCAAAATAGACACAGCATTAAATATACTAGACAAGTAGACTGGCAAACGTATTATGTGAAAAGAAAGGATATATTTGTATCGTCAAGTTTGTGGTCTTCATTTCAATAACAAAGTAATTAATTACATATTAAGATGTTCCTCTCACAAATTATACTTTTTGTTTGATCCTGCATTGAATATGAATGTTTTGTTCCATTGCTATGGAAATAATGTTAGCGTTGCCAAGCTTTTTTTTCTCTCTCCTGCCTTGCATTTTTGCAAGGCAGATGAAAATGGGTCACAGGGAGGCTTAACAGTGTGTTAACATGCTATTTTATATAGAGCATATGCTAAATAAATTACTAAAAATAAAACCTGAGAAATTAATTTCTAGCTCACCTTGTTGCATCTGTCATCGCTGTATGAAATGGCTGAATGTTTTACACCTGGAGCAGTGATTCATTTATAGTGTTTACAAATGGCAAAGTTGTCTTGTAGTCATCTCAAAAAATACCAGTACAAGAGGTCTGTGAAATGCTCTACATATTGATTTGACTATCTTCATTAATCTATCCCTTCATAGTTATGGTAAAGTGGATTAATGAAAGCCATGTGCATATTTTTGTACAAAATGAATAGCTTTCCATGATTCCTCCTGTTTCGAATGCTGGGGCATACTTTTTGTGTATGAATGCTTTGTTTTGTTAGTCCTGTCATTTCTGTGAAAGTAATCCTTGTGAAGAGAACAGCTGGAGAATCAGAGGGTGGGTATTTATTGCAGTAGCCATCTTGGTGCCAGGAGTAGTGTTATCTCTACTTTTATTGATCCTTTCATATGGAAAACATCTTCGAATATCAAAAGAGAGCTTAACATTACACAGTGTATTTTCATTTGCAGAGTTCAACTTGAAGGATTTCCCTGCCCCCCTCCAGGGGAGGGGGAATGGACAATTTATCAGTCCGTTGTTGTTGTTGTTGTTGTTGTTGTTGTTGTTGTTGTTGTTGTTGT
>JAJKFI010000084.1:1439029-1454236 GCA_029204185.1 Lerista edwardsae
AGGGCTTTCGTTTGAATTCTTTTGATTTGATATGGTAAGTGCGCTGGTAAGGAACTGGACTAGCATGGTTTTAGTGCAGGTTATCAAAATTTTGAGATGCTTATAAAAAGTGTAGAAAACATCTTTTGTGCCAGTTCTTGTGCAGAAAATCTGACAGTGTTGTACTTTAGAAAGTGAGAATAGTAGCAAGCTTTATAAATGGAAACACAATGTGACCTAACCACGAAAATGAAACTGTGTGCCTCAGATTTTTTTAAATCCTAGTAGAAGAATAATTTATGTTGAAAATGGGATGTCTTGTTTTCTGTTTATAGGTAATGTGGAAAAATGTTGAAACAATAGCACAACTTTGCAGGTTTTCAATGCTGTCCAGTTTGCACATTCCCTTTGTGCAACATTACAAAACCCAACGGCATGGAAGGGTTTTTTGTGGTTTCTTTTGTTTTTGTCATTGCTTAAGAGTTTAACCAAAATAGTAAATTGAAAGAAGAAGTTCTTGTTAGGACTAATGAGCATCTGTTGATATGAAGCATTAAAACCTGTGAAGTACAGTATTCGATGCAGTTACTCAAATGGATTTTATGGATTATGTTTTATTGTTACTAACATGTAGATATCACATGATTCCATCAATTGTTCTAAAACTGTATACTATAAATATATTTTATTCCAGCTATACCTACTAAAAAATGTTGAGCCAGTTAGTTCCCAGCCATCTGCTTGCATTTCTGCTAAATGGTAGTTATGAAACTACTCAAACTTTTGAGATTTTAGCTTACTCTAAACCAGGAGTCTCCACAAACTTTTCAGTATGAGGGCCCCATCATATATTTAACGGATTGTCATGGGCCAAAAAAAAAAAATTAGTTTTATGAATGAATGAAACTTGAATGATTTTCTTGGATCTTTTTTGTAATCAGCTTGATATGATTCAGGACAAAAGAGAAACATTTACAAAGAAAGAATGCCATGCTTAAACTGAGAAATGATATATAATGAGTGCAATTGTCAAATGTTTAACTTGCTGTGGGCCAGATAAAATTTGTGGCGATCCAGATTTGGCTCCCTGTAGTTAAGATAAAGGTTTCCCCACGACCGAACGGTCTAGTCGTGACCAACTGTAGGGGGCGGTGCTCATCTCTGTTTCAAAGCCTGTAGTGCCAGCGTTTTGTCCGAGGACAAGCTTCACGTAACGCCGTTCCCTTCCCACCGAAGTAGTCCCTATTTATCTAGTTGCATTTAGGTGCTTTCGAAGTGCTAGGTTGGCAGGAGCTGGGACAAGCCACAGGAGCTCACTCTGTCACGCAGTTTTGAACTCCCAACCTTCCGGTCGGAAAGCCCAGCAGCAGCGGTTTAACCCGCTGCGCCACCACATCCCATAGTTAACATACCCCTGCACTAAAGAGAGAAGACTGGCAGCCCAGTCCTAACCAACTTTTCAATAGCGATGCAGCTGCAGTAAAGCCCTGAGATGAAGGAACAAACGTTCCTTTCCCTTGAGGAAACCTCTGTGACTGCTGCAGCCCACTGCAGGATGCAGTGTGCCCTGTAGGCATGGCTGCATGATGCTGAAAAGTTGGTTAGATATGGGCTGAGAGACAAATTCCAATTTTGAAAATATTAGTAAGTTTATTAGAACGTAGTCTTTTTAAATACCTGGAACGCAGATGTACAAGGTGAGGCATAGTAAAAAGATTATGAGCGCAGTCCTGGTACGAGTATACCACTGGCTCTGGGTGTCGTAAATGTTGTCGTAAAGGATGTTTACAGCACCCAGCGAGAAGGGAGCACTGGTGCTGGTACAGGGCCAGTGGCTCTGTCGCGGAGTCTCAGCACGGGTGCGTTAGCGCCACATTGCCATACCAAGATAAATGTTATCACAGACCAGCGGTGCGATTTGTGGGGGGAGGGGGGGAATGTGGGTCTGGGAGGGGGGAAGGGAGGAGTGGCTCCAGGAGGAAGGGTGGGACTAGTGTAACTCATCTCCACATCCCCAGCCCCCCCACCCCCCCGTACATGGCTCTCCAGTGTCCACCTGCAAACTAGCAGGTGGAGACTGGAGTTGCCCCCATTGTGTGGCCCCTGGCTTTCCTCAGGGGAAGGGGATGAAAGACCCGCGGATAATCTGGAGGCTGCTGCAGCTCCTGCAGGAAACAGCAGAGGCCATTTTGGCACAGCTGCTCCTGTGGGGGACCGGCAGCACATGATTGGGCTGTATATTCTCAGTGTAAGTAGTTCGGGGTCTGAATTTGCATTAAAAGAGCAATTCTGAGATTCTCAGTAGTGAAGACCAACATTTATAAAACCAAAGGAAATACAGTATATCTCATTATTTCACCATATTTCTAATGTCTGTTTTAGTTACTACTGTTTCCCCCCTCCCTGAATACCAGCTTAAATAGCTACAAAGTCTCTTGATGAATGTTTAGATAATTATCTGGTTGCTTACTTAAATAACCCCTTTTGAAAGCAACAAACCCATTGTGTGGTCTTATAATAGCTATTGTTAAACTAAATACAGTGTATGTTGCTTAGTCTCTGCCTCACCATTTTTGTTTTTAACAAATGTTTTGAAAGCTGCAGTAGTATTTACCCTTAAATTATCATATCTTAATGTTGTATGATTAATATACATTTATCTGTTACGTTTCTGTTTCAAGTTCCTATTGTGCATATGCAGCATTGAATGTTGCTTGGAACCACTTTATCTGAACTATCTGCCAGCCAAATTCGTTTTGCTTTTGCTTTTAGATGGTATAAATGGCAACCACCTTCTTTGTTCTGATCTATATTGAGAGAAAGAGAGGTGTTCTTGGGTACAGTGTTGTATCTGGAGATACTTCAAACCTCTGTGTACAATGAGCTCCAAAGACATATCCAAGAGGGAAAAAATGCTCATGATATAGTCTAATGCAGATGCTCATAGTACTATGCAAGTGCCTACACATGTCTACTCAGAAATAAGTCCCATTGAGTTTGATGGGACTTGCTCCCTGGTAAGAGTGTGTAGGATTGAAGCTTTAGTCATACTTCTGTGGATTTTTTTTTATAATCTTGGGTCTTCTGGAGAGTTGCTTAATGAGGTTCACTTGCACCATTCAGTCAGGGTATAGTGAGATTCTCGTCATAGTATATCCTGAAGAATATGGATTCTTTCCCTTTTGCACATTGGAAATGTGGGTGCATGTGTGTGGCATGAACCCATGCTCTTTCTTGTAGAATTTGGTTTCCAGAGAATCTTGGCATTAACTTTTTGAAAAACCTTATAGGCTTATAAGCTGTTAGGCTGTTGCCTTGCATTTATGTCATGAGCAGAGCCTTGAAAGTGTATGGGAGATACCAATTTCTGAAACTCAGAGCAGGACTGAATAGCGTCTGTAGTTGTTGGGGTTGTGTGTGTGTGATGTTCAGCCCGTCTCCAATAATATTGAAAGCCGAATAGGTTTTGTGCAGAAAAGAGCCTGTCTTGGTGAAGAATTTATTGCAGTAATTCCCAAACTGTGGGTCGCGAGCCAATTTATGATGGGTTGTGAAGCACCTAGAGCAGCCATATTGAAAATATGGTAAGATGGGATACTGGAAAGTGGGGGGGCTCTGTGTTTGTTTTGCTTGTGTCAAGGATGTGCATAGGCTTTTTTGTTTCTGATTCACTTTGCTATTGGAAAATGGCTAATAACCCAACTTATTGCTGCATTCTCAGGAAAGCAGCAGGCTCTGGTGTCACAATGACAGCACTTCTGGCCATGACATAACTTCCGGTGGGTCCTGGCAAATGGTCATTCTAAAAAGTGGGTCCCGGTATTAAGAAGTTTGAGAACTACTAATTTATTGGATTCTTTTTAGTGCAGTGAATGTTCTTTAGATTTTTACAGCAATGTTTACTCTGTGTGAAGACATATGGGCAAAGGCACATTCTTTTTTCTGAAAACCCAGGATAAAGAGAACATTTTTTTTCAGTGAATGTCAGTAACCTGGTATTTTAAGTGTGTTTCTAGTGACTAGGCAGACATAAATAGAGGCAGTAAGCTTAACAAATCTTGTTTAGTTGGTGCTCTTAGCTGTACTGGTAGTTCTGTGTGTTCGGATGGGCATGCATGCATGAGTAAACATTTTTTAACCTAATTAAAAAGTTTTGGTGCAGTATAAACGCTTCATAAAACTTCAGTTTCATGAGCTAGAACTCATTTAGGCATTATGTGCTGAAATTAGAACCCTCCTTTTAGTCCCACTCTATAACCAGCAAATTGCGAGATTTAAGTTTTATAGTTTTACATTTCTTTTTTTCAGAAACATGAAAAAAAGTTCTCTGTGTTTCACTTGTAATGAAAGAAGTGATTCAATATGCTTGTAGTTTTGGGGGCTGGAACTAGCAGATTCTCAAAATACATAACATTTTTTACTTAATTGTCCCTCCTAAACATAGCAAAATGATTGAGAGATACTTATTCAAATGTGAAACATTGCCTCATATTTTTCTTATTCCTTTGGTTCTTTAGAATTGAGAGAAGGCTCAAAGTTGCTGCATTGTCCTGAAATCTCTTTTTGAATAATTTGTGGCATTTAAAAGTCTTTCATATCACTTACATTTGATCCAAATACATAGAAGTCCTAGGAGGTATGTTCGTTTTGGCAGTTGCTTGCCAAACTCAGGGACGTGCGTGTGTGTATGCTTCATGCCATTGAAAATGGTGGTGGGACCCACCCTTTCTTTAGAGGTTTCGACCTTGGTTGATGATCCAAAACTTTGGTGATGGTGAGTGGTTTGCTGGTGAAAGGCAAATAACAATTTACAGCATTTTTTTGTTCTTCCGTTTTGTCTCAACTTGAAAAATACAGTTCACAGCTATGAATTCTAGTGTTTGGCCGATTTTGTGCTTCATGTGAAGAGAGATTTTGTGTTATGGTGAACACACGATTCTGATTTCCCCCCTTCCCCATATTTTTGCTTATCTGTAGCGTCTGATTGTTGTGTTGTGTTTTTTAAATACTTTTTTTCATTATTTTATCCTGGGCAGGATAAAAGGAGTCTTCCAGAGACCAGCAAAAATGAATATGGTGAAAAGAATTATGGGTCGGCCCCGGCAGGAGGAATGTAGCCCTCAGGATAATGCTCTTGGGTTGATGCACCTGCGTCGACTCTTTACGGAATTGTGTCATCCTCCTCGGCACATGACCCAGAAAGAACAGGAAGAGAAGCTTTACATGATGCTACCAGTTTTTAATAGGGTAAGTGTAACAATCTAAATGTAGATGTATTTATTACCTCCAGCTACTGTACTTGGGCACTAGGTGGTGGTGATTGGTGGGATGGAGAGATTGCAGAGTGGGGAGAAGTTGGTTTAAAAAAAAAAAATATATATATATCCTACTCCACCTGGCATCCTTCAGTCTCGGAAGACTATGGTAACGTGTTCTGAATAGAGGTCCTGGAACAGCGTCTGGTATGGCTAAAAAGGCCAATTCGAGAGTGACAATCCCTTCCACACTGAGGGCAGATACAGTCTGTCCCCTGTCCAGCTCCCTGATTTCGCTGGTTTCGGGACCACCCCTTTGCCTCAGCCTGTTGAGCAAGTGTCTCTTCAAATTGCGAGAGGCCATGCTGCACCTCCAAGCCTGCCTCCAAGCTGAACGCTCAGAAGTCCAGGTTTCCCATCTGTTGAGGTCCATTCCTAAGGCCTTCAGATCCCTCTTGCGGATATCCTTGTATCGCAGCTGTGGTCTCCCTCTAGGGCGCTTTCCCTACACTTGTTCTCCATATAGGAGGTCTTTTGGAATCCAACCATCAGCCATTCTCACGACATGCCTAAGCCAGCGTAGACATCGCTGTTTCAGTAGTGTATACATGCTAAAAATTCCAGCTTGTTCCAGGACTACGCTATTTGGAACTTTGTCATGCCAGGTGACACCCATGAGGTGCACACCCATGAGGAAGGCAGGGCTGGATGATTCACAAGCTGGAATCAAGATTGCTGGGAGAAATATCAACAACCTCAGATATGCAGACGATACCACTCTAATGGCAGAAAGTGAGGAAGACCTTAAGAACCTTCTGATGAGGGTGAAAGAAGAAAGTGCCAAAATTGGCTTGAAGCTCAACATCAAAAAAACTAAGATCATGGCAACCACTCCCATCACTTCCTGGCAAATAGAAGGGGAAGAAATGGAAGCAGTGACAGACTTTATTTTCCTGGGCTCCAAGATCACCGCAGTTGGTGACTGCAGCCATGAAATTAAAAGACGTTTACTTCTTGGGAGAAAAGCTATGGCGAACCTAGACAACTTAATAAAAAGTCAAGACATCACCCTGCCAACAAAGTCAAAGCGATGGTTTTCCCAGTAGCAATGTATGGCTGTGAGAGCTGGACCATAAGAAAGGCAGAGCGCCGAAGAATAGATGCTTTCAAATTATGGTGTTGGAGAAGACTCCTGCGAGTCCCCTGGACTGCAAGGAGATCCAATTGGTCAGTCCTCCAGGAAGTCAAGCCTGATTGCTCCCTGGAAGGGCAAATCCTGAAGCTGAAGCTCAAGTACTTTGGCCATCTCATGAGAAGAGAGGACTCTTTAGAAAAGACCCTCATGCTGGGAAAGATTGAAGGCAAAAGGAGAAGGGGGCGGCAGAGGATGAGATGGTTAGAGAGTGTCACCGAAGCAATGAACATGAAATTGGGTGAACTCCGGAAGCTAGTGGAAGACAGGGAGGCCTGGCGTGCTGTGGTCCATGGGGTCGCGAAGAGTCGGACACGACTTAGCGACTGAACAACAACATGCCAGGTGATGCCAAGAATGCGTTGGAGACAACGCATATGAGCAGTATAAGATTAGTTATGTGCTCCTTGCCTTTCTCCATAATCGTAAATACTTTTCCCTTTATGGGGGTTGTTTAAATCAGGCCAGTTTAAAGACCACTTTCCAGGTTCTTGCTTTAATTGATAGAAGTGGTCCCACCAGTCACGTCCTTTGTAACAATAACATGGTTTTGTCGAACTGATCCAAGCTCATGACCCATGTTTTAGTTTTTTAGTAGGCACAGGGATCAGTTATCTGCTCATTACAATCTCTACAAAGTGTGTGACTTACAAAGGCATTTGCAATCTTGAATTGTAATCTAGGAAGTTAGCCTAAATTTATTTTGACTGTGATCATCTCAGCTCTCTTGTGCACACCCAGGTCTTCAAAACCTCTTAATCAGAAAGGTTTCACAAGAAATAGAAAGCATCACAGATGGAAATTTAAGAATGGAATCATGTTTTGGTAATGGGTGCTTTTGACAATCAGAAGCGTTTTTCCACAAGTAAGGAGAATTTAGAAGGAGTTCTTGGTCCAGCTTCTTTTTGATATTGGGATCAGGTCAAGACTGAAATTTAAATAAAACTGTTGCACATACTCTTGAATTTGCAGTGGATTAGAACCTTTGAAATTTAATCAAAGTTGTTGTAGCCACTCGGTTTCCTGGAAAGGATTTTGGATTTAAGATTTCGAATCTTGAACTTCTTAGTTCAAGCTTCTTGGCATAGATCTTCATTGTGAATTCAGTGTCACTCTTTCATAAATATTATACATTATTCATATTACAGTTATTTGAGGGAACCTTTCTCAGAGGGTGATATTGTCAAGGATTATATTGACTTTGTCCATTTCTTACAGAGTGGATTCATGTAGGTACTTAACATAAGTGTCTCTTTTAAAAGGACCGGGTTTAAAGCAGGGCATCATCTGCGGGGCATCCATTCCTGGACCCCCATGGTTATAGAAACCCACAGATAATCAAATCTGTGAGTTAGGCTCATTATATAACATCCGGAAGTGTGTTCTGGTTGCTTCTGGAGGAGTTCTGAGGCCTGCAAGGTGTTGGAAAAACATTTCTGGTTTTTATAGAAACTGGAAGTGTCTTTCCAACATCTCCGGGGGGGCCTTATGAGGCCTGGGGGCTTTCCGGGGTTTTCCTGGGCCTCATAATGCCTTCAAGTGCATTAAAAACATTGCATCTGGTTTTCATTGAAAAAACAGAAGTAACTTTTTGGGCTGAAATGGCCATTCTGAGGCCCGCCAAGGCTGTGTGTGGGTGTGTGCAGCTTGGGGAGGCCTCTGTTTCCCCAGGACACTGTTCTAGGGCCTTTGCTGTGTTCGTACTCACACTCACTCACACACACACACCCTCTGGAACCCACCAAATTCCATGACTTTCAGGACCACCTTTATACTAATAATACCCAGCTGGACTGGCCCAATCCCAAAATTTATCCTTTCCCCAGTCCTGATCTCTCTATATTTATAATCTGATGCTGTGTGGGACGGGTTTTCGTCTTTCCTTTTCCCCTGAATAACAATGAGCGCTAAGGCAGCAAGGATTTTTTTTTTAAGTGTATAAAATGTGGACGTAGTCTGCCAGTAAACAGTGCTTTGATTCAGACTGTGTTGTATGTTCTTGCTGTTGCTTGCAAAGAGTCCTGAATACTTAATGATGCATTTTAAAGTTTCAGAAGGCATAAATGTGGTATCCAATATAATGATGCCTTAATGCTGGACTTGGTATTAAGAAGAACAGTGTCCTCAATGCTCCTTAAGTGACTGGCCTGAATATGGCAAGTGTGTGTTAACTACTCTTATAGAAAAGGATAAAGTGCTGTTGATTTAAAGATAGGAAAAAATCAGTATGAAGGCATATGGAAATTAACGGTGCAATCCTAACCAACTTTCCAGCACTAATGTAGCAGTGCCAATGGGGCATATGCTGCATCCGGAAAGGGGGGGCAATTATGGACACTTCCTCAAGGTAAAATAATTTTTGTTCCCTTACCTCAGAGCTGCATTGCCCTTACCCTGGTGCTGGAAGGTTGTTTAGGATTGCGTCCAAAGTGTTTCCTTCTTCCCCAGAATCATCAGGGTGAACCCCCATCATAATCATGAACTACAAGATGACTTCATTCAATTTTGCTGGAAATAGTTACAGTGGAGGATGAAATAATTTCAATCATTTTGCAATTCAAGGAGCAAATAAATTTTTAAGTATTATGAAAAGCCAGAGACCATTCTTGATGCAAGTGTAGAAATATCAAAATAATGTAACTTTGTTCTTTGTTCAAAGCTATGTTCTGCTTTTTTACCCCTAAGTTATTTTTCAGCCGCAATTAAGCCCACAATTTATAAACTTGTTATCATTAAAGTTTCTGTCCAGTGGGTTTACTCCCTAGTATGTGTGTTTAGAATTACAAGGTTAGGATAGATTCATAGAAGCAGTTCTTACTATGTGATGTTTGGCACTTATGATGCAATCCACAAGAGACTTCCATCCCAGATTAAAGTAAGTTTACTTGCAAGTAATCCCCTTATTTTCCTTGTACAGCTCCTGATGAGCTTAGGCAATATGTATAAATATTTAAATATGCTGGATTGCAACCTGAGTCATGAAGGGTTTAAGATTCAACACAGAGATCTTCAGGCTTTCAGTAAGCCACAGGAACCTGTAGTGGCTGCACGTCTAATTGTGCAGTTGGCCTATTCACAATAGTCTTTGGGACAGGAGGTGATCCAGGGTTGCAATTCTTAAAAACTATTTATATGCTGTATTTCAACAAAAGAAGTTAACAAAGCCATTTTCATAGCACGATGAATGACAAAATGGTTCTTCGACCTGAAAGGGGCTCGTGCTCTTTATTAAAAAATGACACAATCTGCACATGCATGCACACTCATGCAAATTCCCCATAGAGATGCTGTGCTGGATTGAATAGAAACTGAATATATCCCCCACCCCACTAAATAGAGTGATTCAACTTCAACCCATAGAACTTGTTGAGTTTTTAGCAAACGTAGAAACATGGCTATAGTGGCTGTACAGCTAATGTCACATTTGGCTCTCTGTAACTCTGGCCTCTTGCACTATTCACTGCTTGTAGTCTTGCAAATTATTTTCTGCACTGTAAAAATATTGGTTTGAGACCATTTGAAACCACTGGTGACCCAGAGAGGGGTACACATGCTGACCCTGCAGGTCAGTCTTTCAGGTCTTCTCAACTCATATTCAACGCTGATACTTATGAATATCTTGAGTATCTATCCCTCACCAATGATTCACCATGGTTTGCCTGTGAACCATTCTTATTTTAAAAATAAGAAAAAAAGCCCTGTTACAAAATCTTCTTTCATAATTCTTGGTCGCCAACAGTGACCAGACAAGTACAACAAAATACAGCATAACAAAAACAAGTGGTTATTCTAGTTAATGTGTTACTTTAGGCTTTTGGATCAGTGGAGTGAGTAAGCAATCCATATTAATATAAGTGAGAAGATGTTAGTAGTTGATTCACATGGCCAGAAACCACACAGAAACTATAGCATCTGTTACCTCTACAGGCAAGCAATGCACTTGTCGCTCCAAGAAGGATGTTAACTATTTATTCTCAGGTGTTCAGAAATCTGGGAAAGCAGAGCCAAAAAATTGAACTTTGCAGAGCCTTGCAGTGGCATAGCTAAGGGGGTGCAGGGGATATCAATTGCACCAGGCAATGAGCTTTAGCGGGCAATAAGCTACAACGTCTTCTTTGCTCCTGGTAGCAGCTATACCACTGGAGCCTTGATCATTATGATAAACGTGTCCAAGTATAACCAGTCTAGGTCTTTCCTTAGGCATTTCAAAAAAGGAAGAGCAAGGAAAATCTGTTGCTTAGCAGAGGGGAAAAGGCAGCCAGTGGTTTCTGCTTCTCTGTGGGTTTCTCTGTGATTCCCCTGGAGCCTTCTCTGCTTCTTTCCAGAGGATCCTATTTCAGGATTCCTAACATGAAGAGCTTGGTTATACACGTTTATGTTTCATGTAGCAAATGTAACACGTAATTGGTCAGATCCATGTATGCAGACAGTTCCCCTGCCCTGTGTGGTTGCCGCTACCATGTCATCCAAGATGATAAACACAGGTGCATGTGTGCATAAACACACAGGAATGATGCAACAGGGGTAGCAAAGTAATCATGTGCTATACCTTTTAATTTTATTTCATATCCTTCATAAATTTTCTACATCAGTGTAGTGAAAGCGGTGTACAGGTGATCAAAGACCTGAATAAGACAATTCAAAACAAACAGTCCTACAATCACTGAAAACTCTGTCAACCATTTAGCCAGTAGAGAGAGACCTCCCAAGCCAATATAGCTTGTACAGATTTATGTGAATGTAAGTAGTCTTTCAGACGATCTTATCCTATCCCAGACTGTTGGGAGTCACGAGGTTCGCCATCAGCACTACTAAATTGGGCTTTTAAATGAATATTCAGCTGGTGCAATCGATATAAAATAGACACGGGTGAGCACTGATAACTGAGAACCAGAAAATTCTGACGACAATCTTTTGCACCACCTCCATTTTCCAGACTTTTTCATAAGCCCAAACTGGGGTTCAAGTTGCTTGGGAAAAATGGACTAGATCTGTTTTGTGAAGAGTGTGTATATGACTGTGCTAGCTGTATTTTAGCATTTTTATCGGACTTTTTCACAATTGTATCACATCTCTGGTACTCTAGATTTCTGATAGTGTAGTGTGAAGAAGTGGCTAGAGTTCTCTGGATCTGCCTAAAAGCATTTCTTAGATGCTATACTGTTAATTCTAACAGGGTTTTTTTTTCCTTGTCTATAGGTATTTGGAAATGCTCCTCCAAGTACAATGATTGAAAAATTTTCCGATCTCCTTCAGTTTACAACACAAGTGTCACGATTAATGGTGACTGAAATTCGGCGGAGGGCATCTAACAAGTCTACAGGTAAAGCAAATTTAATTGGCAATTGTTCTTTGAGCAGTTGGTAGTTGAGGATCAGGATATTCAATAGCTTTTTAGAGGGTGATTTCACTGATGGATTTTACTAATGCTGTGAATAAATTGTTCTCACCAGCCTTTTTTCAAGTACTTGTAATGTTACTTGAGAGCAGTAGAATCGTATGTTCAGTTACTGGATTTGAAGAAAGCAAGCATTAAGCCTGATTTATCTGTCTCTTAGAATTTATTTCCTGTATTATTATTCTTTAACATTTCTCAGACTGATTGAAAGATGTCTTAAAATTAATACAATGTACTGTGGTATGCATTGTAGAGTTCAAAATTGTGTAGGGATAGTTTACTTCCCCAAGAATTTTGAGGTGATGTATGCTAGCAAGATGCTGAGTTATTGGCATAGCAGACTGTAGCAAGGAAAATAATATTAACTCCTTTTTTAAAGTAATATTTTTTGAAATGTGTTCATCTGGCCACTGGTGAATTTACAATATTCCTTTGGATGAGTCCAATATCTGGTAATAGTTTGAAATATTTTATGGTGTGTATGTAGAACTAATAGGACAGATTTGGATTTTAAAAGAGATCCTTATGAATAATATACTAGTCATATTTTTGCTTAAACATATGGTTGCTTCCTTGATACTTGGTATCTAGATCTTACCCTTGGGGTTCCCTGCTTGCTTATCCATAGGCAGTAGGGCATGCTGTTGTGTGACTGGAAGGAAGTAGGATGGCAGTAACTTTTTCCTTTGTGAATAAGTCATATGATTAATTCCACATGAACATTATACAGTTCAGGCAGTTCAGGGCCCTTGGCTAATGCCTGACCTGATCAGCCTCTGTTGTTGAACCCACTGGAAATTCATATTTTAAATGCTGCAATTGTGACTGGAACCTGTGTCATAGGTACCTGCCTTCAGCATCAAGGTTCTTTTTGTTAGACTAAAATGGCATTTCCTTGCTATATTGATTGCTAATAATTAGAGGAAATACGATTGCGTGAATGAGTGAAATGGTTTTATTTGTGATACTAGAAATATTTAGTATCTTAGAAACTGAGACATGTATGATTGCTTAAAAAAATTCTGAATTACTAGATTGTTCTTTTGCAGTAGTATGGAAACTGAATATTGCATTTGATTTTTTTTTCATTTTCATGACTCATGTTTCATTCTAATGTTATTTTAAATGTACCCCTATGTTTGAATGCACCAACATAAGTTTGCAAAACTTCCTGTTGAGTGTGAACTTTGGCAAAGTTCAATTTGTCTGATTATGTGAAGTGGCCCTTAGTAATTCATTCAGATGTAGTCTTCTGTAGAGTACGATTGAACATGTTGTAGATAGATTTAGGGCCAGTCTGGCTTTATGGCTACTATTATACTTTAGGCTTAGGTTAAATATTGGCTCACTTTGAATTGGGGAACTCATTCTTTTACCTTTGGATCTCTGATTGTGGAATGTGATTGGGACTAAATGTTGGAACTAGCCTTCACAGCAATTTATGGGGAGAGTGATCAAGATAAAGGGGTATTAAAGCAGTTCATATACTATTGAACATCTACATGAAGCCGCTGGGAGAGGTCATCCGGGGGTTTGGAGTGGGGTGCCATCAACATGCTGATGACACCCAACTCTATCTCTCCTTTCCCCCTGATTCTGAGGAGGTGGTTGAGGTCCTGGATCGCTGCCTGGAGGCAGTTGGGGGCTGGATGCGGGCGAACAAGCTGAAATTAAATCCAGATAAGACAGAGGTGCTCCTGGTTCGGAAATCCACAACTCGGGTATTGGACTATCTCCCTGCTCTGAATGGGGTTGCACTGCCCCGGAAGGAGCAGGTCCGCAGCTTGGGGGTTCTCCTGGATCCACAGCTGCACCTGGATTCCCAGGTGGCGGCGGTGGCCAGGGGAGCCTTTGCTCAGCTTCGGCTGATTTGCCAGCTGCGATCATACCTGAGCTGCGCGGACCTGGCCACAGTGACCCACGCCCTAGTGATATCCAGATTAGATTATTGCAATGCGCTCTACGTGGGGCTGCCTCTGAAGACGGTCCGGAAATAACAACTAGTAGAGGACGTAGCTGCTCGTGTGGTTGCTGGGGCTCGTCGGTTTGACTCTGTTGAGCCATTGCTTCGGCGACTACACTGGCTGCCGGGCCTGACTCAATGTGCTAGTTTTGACCTTTAAAGCCCTTTACGGCTCGGGTCCGGGGTATTTGAGGGACCGCCTCCTTCCATATAATCCTGCCCGTACTATTAGGTCATCTGGGGGGGGCCCTTCTGACTGTGCCGCCACCAGGAGAGGTGAGAGGGATGGCGGCCAGGAATAGGGCCTTCTCGGTGGTGGCCCCCCGACTTTGGAATACCCTCCCCTTAGAATTAAGAACTGCTCCCTCTTTGGCAATATTTTGGCGGGGATTGAAGACCTTCTTATTTCAACAAGCTTTTAATTGTTGACAGGCTGGCTGGTTTTTTATACTACTTTGTATAGTTTAGGATCCACGGGGCTTATTGTTTTAAATCTTAATTATTTTAATATTGTTCTTAATTATTGTTTTAATGATCAAACATTATGATTTTATTGTATTTTAATGTTGTAAGCCGCCTTGGGTGCCCATGGAGCAGAAAGGCGGGATATAAATTAAATAAATAATAATAAAATAATAAATAAATATATATAAATAAGTTATATATTTCAATATAAACAAAAGCTGTCTTTTGTTCACTTGCCTACTACCACTACCACCACCACCACCACCCCCATCTACAGAGGCTGCAAGTCGTGCCATAGTCCAGTTCTTGGAGATCAATCAGAGTGAAGAAGCCAGTAGAGGCTGGATGTTGCTCACTACAATTAATCTGCTAGCTTCTTCTGGACAGGTTAGTTCTTCACTTCGTCCTGTGTCAGAATCTGACATTGGACAGTGTGTGCCTCCACATTTCTGTTGTGTTATTATAAGGCAAATATGGAAAGAAAAACAAGGGCTATCAGTGTGTTGCTTGCCAGCTTTCTAGGAACGCATGAATTAATTTAAATGGAAAAAGTTACCTTATGAAGGCAGACAATACTGCTACCGAAATAGCTAAGAGTGTCCTTGGTATTTTGATGTGTTTTGTGGGTATTTAAACAGGAAATCTTAATAGAGCATTTTTTCCTCAAGCAGTCTTTTCCTCCCAACTCTACCTCCTTGGGACATAACTAAATATGTTTTTAAGTAAATGCACATAATTTCCTTGAATGCCTAATTAAAATAAGAAAACGACTGAAGGAAGTCAACTTTGATTGAGATCATGAAGTTCTGTAAGATTGCTGCTCTGGCTAGCCACATAGATGTTGGCCTATGGTGATGAATCACCAGTTACTTTCTGTCACTTAAAGTCCTTGAAAAATTATATTCTCTCTCTCTCTCTCTCTCTCTCTCTCTCTCTCTCTCTCTCTCTCTCTCTC
>JAJKFI010000084.1:1459514-1577091 GCA_029204185.1 Lerista edwardsae
TATTATTATTATTATTATTATTATTATTATTATTATTATTATTATTACCACCACCACCACCTGTATAGCAGGATCATTGGGAAATGTTCTATTTAGAACTGGATTCCATTATTAGACAGCACATAGGTGTAAAGATGAGTGACTAGCAACAGATATGACTAGCATATTATCAAATTGATGCTTCTTCTTCAAGGATTAAGCCTTAAGGAGGAAATAATCCAGGTCTTTGCTATATGATTAAAGGTTTTATAATAGATTTTTGTGTGTACAATTCAATGGAAAGCTCACTTCAATAGTTGTTGCCTGACACAACGGGGTATTCTGTGTTAATGGTATAGGTTTGGAGTAACACATAAAATGTTGTAGGAGTTGGATTTGGTTTAAGATTATCAGCTATTCTTTGAGTCATTCAAGTAACTTTTGGTGTGTGAGATCACTGAGCTCTGTTGTGATTCCATTGTCAAGGATTTTATTACGTTTTGTTGCCTCAGGTCTTTAGAGATGTGATGCTAAAAAGTGATGTTGCCTTAGCCAGAATGTTTAGCAGCTGTTTTAATGACTGTATTAAGCAAAATAAAACTGATCTGTTTTGTCGGTCGTCTATTTGTCTGTGTACAGGTCAGGCTGTATAAAATGTGCTCCTTGCTCTTCCTGAGGCAGTGGCATGGTGGGAAGGGGTTGGTTTGATAGACTGGGTGATGGATGGGAGAGTGGGGTTTGAGAAGTGACTAAAGATTGGCTTATGCCAGTGGTGGTTAAATTTTTTTTCTGCCAGTGGCTCCCTTGACCTACTGGGCCATTGGCCTCAGCTCCCCCTTAGGGCTACAATCCTATACATTGTGTAGGGTGGCGGGTTTCTTGCAAGGGTTCCAGGCCTCACCTGGCTGGTTTTCACAGCTCCATGGGAAGCCACAGCTCACAGTTTGGGAACCACTGGTTTATGCTATGCTTCCCCTCTCCGCTCATCAAACTTAACAGCCCTTTAGCTAGTTTTGAATACAAAATCCCACTACTGGAACATCCAACATAGTAAACTGATGTGATTGGGAAGCCTAGAGTACTCTCAAGAGGTGTTCCTATTTCAGTTGTCGTCTTCTGCTTGAGGGCATTTACATATTTAATAACCAGAAAGAATCAATCTGATGTGGTGGTTTCAGCTGTCAGGCTTTATTATTTTCTTTTAGAAACCATAAGCTTAGCTGCATTGGTGTTGGTTCCTTCAATGTTCTTCTTGCCAGTAATTGTACTATAAACTGTGACTTGAGATTTATTATGCTGGAGTAACATTTGAAATTGAGATTTAATTGATGGTGAATACTGAATGTTCACTGGCAGATTTGAAGAACAGAGGTACGAAATCCTATTTTCTCAGTTTCATCAAACCAATAGTTTGCTGGGGTTTTTTTGTTTTTGTTTTTTTCTGATAAGATGCAAAGCTCCACTGTAGCTGTACATGACAAAGTACTGAACCTAGCGCAGAAATCCTTCGGATGAATTGTTTTGGGTCTGTGGAGGTCACAAGAGCCTGGAGTTGGGAGACCTTTATGCAAACCACAGATGAATGCTGTGGCTCTCTTCTCCCTATATCTTTAAAGCAGGGATAACTGTCGCCTCAAAGCACACAGAATTGCTGTATGGAAATTGGAGATAAGGACGTCCTGCCTAAAAGCCCTGCCTAAAAGGGAATTAATAAAAAGAATACAGTGATCAGACTTTAGGACGTGCACAGAGGTTATAGATTGCTTTTTTTTTTTGCAGAATCCTGTTCACCTCCCTGGACAAAGAACTGTTTGTTCCTATTAGTAATTAATATAATATAGTGAAATTATTTCCAGTGCAGCAGCCAGATTTCAGTGAATCCCTGATGTTTTTACTCAAGGAAAGCCTAGAAAATGTTTAATAAAAATATATATAAGCAAATAATTTTTGGAGAGGTCCAAGAGTCCCTTTTATATGTTTTTCCACATTTGAGCCCTCAATTTTTTGAGAAACTAGGCATTCCCTGCACTTTCACACTTTACTTCCATCAAGCCCGTTGTCCTCCCACCCAGCTCTTTCTCCCACCCAGCTCTTAAAGGAACATGATTATTAGTGTGAGGATCAGTAAAATCATTCACAATAGATGTGGGTGCTGTGTTCTGTGTTGTTATGAATGGGTGTTACGAAAGTGCAATGAAACCACCACCTGAATTCCCTCCAATACAACCTCTCCACCGCCTGCCTTGTGCACCTCCCATCAGTGATGCGTGAGAGTGGGGTCAGTTTGCCTTCTTGCACGGAGAGCTTATGACTCTAGGTGTTCGTTTCTAGTGAGTAAGATTGCAGCCTTACTGCTCAAGGAGTGAAATGAATTGCACCATTTTCAAACACCTCTGTGTATGATTCTCTTCTGCCACTTTCTCACAGAGGGAATGCCAGGCTCCTGACATTCCCTCCTTCAGTCATTAGAGGAAGTGACAGCACTACTGGACACTGAGCAAGAGAGGTCAGTCTCCCAGCCCCTGCGTGCTTCATTTCTGCCCTCCTCCTGCTGCCAGTGCTGCTGCTTCTGATGGCTCAGATAAAATACTGGCCTCATGGCATTCCCTCTACCAGCCATTATGGTTCCCAAGCCAGTGGACCATTGACACAAAAATTGGAATAATCATAGACCACGTGCAAACCCCCCACCTATTGCACACAAAAAATACAATTAAATTTGGTGGTCGGGGTAGAGGGAGTGCTCAATGAGATGCTGGAAATGCTGGCTGCAGCTGCTATCTCTGGTGGTCTGTGGAGGAGTGCTCCCTAGGTGAGATGCTGGAAGTGATGGAAGGTGATCATCTTTTTTTCTTCTTCCCCGAGACCTTGTAGGTCTTGCAGACCACCTGTGAATCCATGTGGTCCAAAGTGCCAGTGGCAACATCAGAACTCAATATCGAAGGGAGGACTCCTATCCCTGTGCTTTAACTTACCCCACTGGAAGTGCTGGATACAAAGGGAGAGAGACAAACTGTCCCCATCCTCCTCTTCTGAGCTACCGAACAAGAAGAGCGTGGAATTGGTCAGCATCATGGAGGTGGCAGGCTGGGGAATGCGGTGGATTTGCAGGGACTACCCCCTGCCAACTTGCTGCCCCTCTCACCTTGCCATCTGAATTGTTGTTCTCAACTTGGGTAGTGAACAGACCATTATTGGTTGATTGTCACCTTTGCACATTTGCCTTGGCAAGTGAATGAAGGTATATAAATTGGGGGGGAAAATTTGATCAGCACTAAATGCCATTCTTTACCATCCCACTTTTATGGGTGCATGTACAGTCCCCATTTGTTTTTTCTTATGGGGGAAAATTTGGAGTTGGGTGCCATTTGTGGTCATTTTACAAGTCCAAGCTTTCCTGTTCCTAACCATGAATTATAAAGGAGACCTCCTTGTAGCTATGTTAGTCTGTTGCTACCAAAGCAACAAAAAGGTATAATGACTATTGTTCTTTTTCTGCATAATGTTCCTTTCAGTGGACTAGCGGCTATGCTATCCTCAGCCCTGATCATTGTCTTTCAAATGCAAATTAATGAGAAGTTTTCTTTAAAATAAGCTGTAAGAATAAATGAATGAATCCTCAGAGAGGTATGTTTGTGTGGTATTCTTCAGGTTAGAACAAGCAAAAGAGGCAGAATCCAAGGATGCTTTGAAGGATTTGGTTAATCTGATAACCTCATTAACGACATACGGTGTCAATGAATTAAAACCAGCTGGTGTTACGACAGGAGCACCTTTTCTGTTGCCTGGATTTGCAGTCCCACAGCCTGCAGGCAAAGGTGAGGGTGTTCTTTTTTTTTCTTATATAGGCAGAAAATAGTCTAAGAAGAAATGGAATGACGTCTGAAATTTATAGTTCTTGAATATGTTTTTCATGGTTTTCTTGAAACCGTGGATGTTCTCACTAATTAGATTCTTAAACAAGTGAGATCAGAATCATTGTCTCTTGAGCAGGTTTGGATGCTTAGATCAGGTGTGTGTGACTACACTCACTTTCTTTTGACTCCCCTTTGCTTCTTTGGACGTGCCGTGACTGAAATGAGACAGAAATCAGAGACTTATTTAATTCTTGTTGTGTCACACTTCACGCAGTCTTAAAAGTAAAGTATAATAGTATGGTTGATACTTCCCATTCCTTGTATGAATGGGATTGCCATACTGGTGGAGAAATGGGATGGACAATTTAGTTGCCCTAGAAATAGAGCCACAGAACCCGGAAGAGTTTTACTGTTGTGCTCCAAATTCCAGCTGTACACCTGGGAAACTTTGGCAGGACGCTAGTGTGCTGTGGCACACCAGTTGAAAATCGCTGGGTTAGACTGTATGCGTGTTGGGAAAAAGAGGATGTTTATAATGCATCCCAGCTGTAGGCACAAGTATCCTCAGTGCTTGTCAGTTCTTTGAGGAAGGGGAGCTTGTACTATAACTAGCCTCTTACTCTGCAGGCTCAGTTCATATGCACATGCTTGCACTGGAGCAGTGTTCTTCAGTCTGTGAATTGTGACCCATTGGAGTGCTTTCAAAACCTGTGCAAGCAAATACAAGAAAATGCTTGGATCCAATCCAATAATGATACTGCCTTAACAAAACTGAGTTCCTGATACAATCCGGCATAGCCTCTTCTTGCTATCTTGCCCCGCAGCTCATAAGGCTAGCCTTCTCAGGCTGCTACCTCACAGGGTTGTTGTGAAGGGATAGGGAGAAATAGGGCAGGTGGCATGGGAGGTTTGGGTCCTGGGAGGGGGGTGGGATCAGCTGTGGGTCTCCAGTCTTATACTGCATGGATGGATGGATGGATTGGGGGTCATGGCACGAAAAAGGTTGAAGATAGCTTCTCTGGACAATAAATAAGCAACTTGAATAGTTTGATTTCCCCAGTGTTTTTCTGTTTGAATGATAATGTGTGTATAAAGAACTCTTAACTTACCTGTGTGTCTTGTTGTAGGTCACAATGTGAGGAATATCCAAGCCTTCTCTGTCCTACAGAATGCTTTTCTAAAAGCGAAAACCAGCTACCTTGCACAAATCATCCTTGATGCCATCTTAAATATATACATTGCGGACAATGCCAACTACTTCATCCTGGAATCCCAACACACTTTGTCCCAGTTTGCAGAGAAAATTTCCAAGCTTCCAGAAGTACAGGCCAAATACTTTGAGATGCTTGAATTTGTTGTCTTTAGCTTGAATTACATACCTTGTAAAGAACTCATTAGCGTAAGCATCCTCTTAAAATCCAGCACCTCTTACCCATGTAGTATCATTGCAATGAAGACACTCCTTAAGTTTACGCTGCACGACTACATCTTTAAAGATGTCTTCAGAGAGGTGGGACTCCTGGAGGTGATGGTGAACCTTTTACATAAATATGCAGCTCTTTTGAAAGATCCTACACAGATTCTGAATGATCAAGGTAAATGTTTCCCCCCCTTTGGTTCTTGCTTTATCTGCTTCTTGTTCTTTCACCTGACACTGGTTCTGTTCTGTTAAATATATGTATTGTTGCTGCAGTGCTTTAGACGGAATGAGAAGATGGTTCCTATTGGCTCACAATGGTAAAAAAGGAGATAACGGGAAGGGGAGAGGTGGAGGCAGGAAAAGAAAGATTAGTTATTGGGCAACACTGACTCTCTTTGGGGGTCTTTGGCAGGGTTCTCAAGGCAAAGTGAAGTGGGGTGGGCCCCCCCTGCTGCTATAGAGAAGTTGGGCTCCAAACAGTTGTCTTCTGCATTGGCATCACTTGTTCTTTGGGGGCCTCTGGAAGTTATGACATATGCTCTTATCTACAACATATATGTAATCTCAAATTTTCTTGTCTTCCTAATCATCAGCCCAACCTCCAAAGCAGCTTTTGAAAGTCTACTGAAAAAAGGGAACTTGGTTTTCTGCACTCTCATGACACATGGGGGGGGACACTTCCCAGGGTAAATAAATTCCTGCTTGCAGAACCTTTTAAATCGTCCTTTTTAGTTTTAAAAATAAAATTTGTATATTCACGCACACACCCCTCCATGTACGTCTCTAGGCCATTCCCAGTGCCCAAGGTGAAAACAGATTTTCATACTGGGCTTTCAAAGTGCAGATAGTTCAGTATAGTATTCAAAAGCATGTCTTCCTGCTGCATCATCTTTCCTGAGCATTTAGCTTAGTGCCAACTTGTGCAGCAGTCAGCACTTATTATAATGTAGGAGTAATATGCAGTAGACTAAGGGTGCAATCCTAACCAATTTTCCAGGGCCAGGGTAAGGGCACTGCAACTCTAAGATAAGGGGACAAACATTCCCTTACCTTGCGAAGGCTTCAGTGACTGCCCCCAACTGCAGGATGCAGCACATGCCCCAGTGGAACAGCTGTGTCAGTGCTGGAAAGTTGGTTAGGATTGTGCCCTAAAGGTAAGATGGAAATAGTGTGAGTGTGCATGTATGTTTGATCTTTGTCTCTCACTAACACACGTGTTAAAAGAAGTAACACGCATGCTTCTTTAAAATCATGGTTGTCAAAACTGTTTTGTAGGGGATTCAAGAAACAACACTTTCTTGGAAGAACAAAAGCAGCTTGCTTTGCTAGTCATGGAGACCTTGACAGTACTGCTCCAGGGATCGAACACAAATGCAGGTATTTTGGAAATGACTGATGAAATGAATGGAATCTTTTACAGTGATATTTGGCCTTGAAATGCACTTAACTCCGTATTGCTATTTATGTTTTATCTGATCCCTTGAAATATTGTGTTTAGCAGGTTTTTGACCTTGTTGGGAAAAAAGATATACAGTATCAATAGCAGAATTCTTAATTTATTTAATTTGCTTGGTCTGATCATTTCCCATGGTAGCATATTGATTTTTATTTATTGCAGAAAACAAACTTATTTCTAGCATGGCACCATTAAAACAGTTAAATCTGTAGCTTACAATACATTAAAAAACAAATATAATAAACCTTCTTAGAGACTTTAGTCCCATTGACCTTTGCAATGGGAGTATGGCTTACTGAAAGCCATTTCATTTTTTCCTGGTACCAACTGTGAAAGTGCATGCTGGGGACTGAACATGGGAGTGTGTCCGTGTTGATTCTGTTGGATCTCTCAACCATTATGTCTTTCTGGGGCAGTTGGTTGAATTGGGGCTTGGAGGCACAGTTTTGTAATGGTGCTGCTCCTTTTTGTCTGATAGGTCCCAGAAGGGGTTACTGTAGGGTATCTGTTGGGTACCTGGGCCATTGGTATGTGAGTTGCTGCAGGAGTTTGTATTCTCTCTCCATGCTGTTTAACTCCTACTTGAGAGAGTTCATCAAAATAGTGATAGCACCCAGTTCTATCTGTCCTTGCCATCAAATACTGAGGGGGCTTTCGAGGTCAGCGGTGCTCCTGGCTCTCTCTCTGTATAGGAGCCAGGAGGGTATAGTGCCTCTCCTCCTGCTCCATCTGCTTTAAAAAGGCCCCCTGGAGTGGCGGGGCGGAGTGACCCCCTGGAGTGGCGGGGATGGGCTCTGAGGGTGGCTGTAGTTGCAGCTACCGTCGGAGCTTCCCTGCGCCTCTCTGGGGGCTGCTGTCCTCTGCTGTTTTTAAAGCGGAGAAGGAGGTGGTGGGAAAAATGTCCGACAGTGGCTGCAATTGCTGTCCCACCCCTCACCCCTGCTCACCTCTGATCAGTTAAATCAGTTTTACTGATTACATTTTTGTAGTCAGCATGATATGATTCAGAACAAGTATAAATGTGACATTTACAAAGAAATTGTCCAAACTGCCTTTGATTCCATAATAATTCCATCATACGTGTTTTCCTTGTAGGGATCTTCAGGGAGTTTGGTGGAGCAAGGTGTGTACATAACATAGTAAAATATCCACAGTGCAGACAACAGGCACTTATGATAATCCAGCAGCTGGTGTTATCTCCAAGTGGCGATGATGACATGGGTACTCTTTTGGGACTGATGCACTCTGCTCCACCTACAGAATTGCAGCTAAAGACAGACATATTAAGGGTAAGTGTAACAAAGCGGGATTTAGTAGAACAGTTTTCTCAAATTACTTGTGAAATTACTTTCTCAAAGTAACATTTTCTCTAATCAGAATTATGACTTTTCACTTGCGGGAAACTCTTCTGCACAGATATTGCTGCTTGAGCATACGAGTAATAAACACAAGAGAAGACTTGCATAAGCAGGAAAGCCAAATCTTAAAAAAGTATAAGTGATGAAGTTTCTGAAATGATCTTCTAATTGGAATGTACTGTATTGGCTAACATACTATGGGAATAGCTTTCAGTTGGGCAGCCTAGTCCTGAGCTACTCTGCATCCAGTGGCAGCCAGGCAGTCCCTGGAGGCTCCTCGGAGGAAGAGGAGGTTCGTCCCCTTCCGCCCTGGTAAGCCCGGAGATCCGCTAATTGGTCTCCTCCTCTTCGCTGGCTACTTTGCCAGTGCAGAGGTGAGGGCCTCGTGTTGGGCTATGCAGCACGACATGGAGGTCAGGATCCAGCGGTCCCACCCCACTCTGCCCCTCTCCCACCCAGTTATGCCCTCCTGCCCTGCCTGAAATTGGCACAGTGCTCGCAACCGATTTACTTAGCAGGCGCTGTCACTGCATCGTAGCCTCTGGGCGCTCTGCTGTGGTGCTCAAGCACCCACGTGCCTTATGGCACTTTGGCAACGCCAGCGTGGGCAGTATGCTCCTCCTGTCTACTCTGGATTACTCTTGTCATATTGGGCAGCTTCAGTGTTGAATTTTCCTTAACAGGTCAATTTCCACAACTTGGGGACAGTTTATAGAACTGGAGTTGTGTGGTATGTTCGTTTTTCAAAGTTGTATTAAAACAAAATTGATACAAGGTAAGGACTTGAAAGACAAAACACGCCGTAACATTAGCCCCATGTTTATCATTTTAATAACTCACAAGCAGTGCAATCCTATGTGCATAATGTGTATAGGATCACAGCCAATATTTGTTTCTGGCTTGGCTTTTTCAGAAATAAAATGTATATTGCTGGTGAATCTCAGAGCTGATTCATACACTGAGTTTGTATTCATACACTCAGTTGATTTTTGTATCAGCAACGGAGACTAACTTTCCCTCATGTGAATTGCCTGGGAGAAAGTTTCAAAGTTTTTATGTCCAAATGCAGTAAAAAAAGAGCTGAGAAACCTTTGGCATGGCTGTGTTTTAGAACAGTTGATCTCAGTTATAATCCTGTTCATTTTGTTCTGTTTAAATGTCCATGCAGGCCCTACTATCTGTGCTAAAAGAGAGCCATCGCACAAGAACCGTTTTTAGAAAAGTTGGTGGATTTGTATATGTCACGTCACTGCTCGTTGCCATGGAAAGGTCCTTGTGTTCTCCACCCAAGAATGGCTGGGAGAAGGTGAACCAGAATCAAGTGTTTGAGCTGCTCCACACTGTTCTCTGCACCTTGACAGCAGCCATGCGCTATGAGCCAGCCAACTCTCACTTCTTCAAAACAGAGATCCAGTACGAAAAGCTGGCAGATGCGGTGAGGTTACTTGGCTGTTTCTCAGATTCCAGGAAAATGAGCCCGTTGAACATCTTCCCCTCAAACACCCAGCTGTTTCAAAGACTGTTGGAAGATGACCTCATCCCCATGGACTCTGTGTCACCTACTTTAAAGCACTGCAGTAAACTCTTTATTTACCTCTACAAAGTAACTACAGACTCCTTTGACAGGTATGACTTGTGGGGTTTGTGAGTGGAATCCTGAATAGTCATTTGTGTAGAGGCAGTGGTCTTTGGAGTGTTTGTGGGGATGGGCTGGAGGTTGGGGGAGAGGACCTGGTGGCGTTGCAGTGATCATGGCACCCTGGGCATGTGGGGACAAGTGCCCTACCTGGGTGGGGGAGTGCAGAAGGATTGGGGAGGCCCGCTGCCACCACCGCAGGCCTCCCTAATGCTAAAAATAGCTCTATTGCAAGATCGGAGCTTACTTCCTGTTTAGCTGGCAGTCATTTCTGAGGCCACTCCCCTTAAGGGCAAATGGCACCTTTTCTATGGTGGGTCGCGACCCACTGTTTGAAGAGCACTGTGTTGAGCAACATTATCATTTTTGCGGTTTGACTTTTTCCTTTGTGGTCTATTAACTCTTACTTTCATCTGCAATGGCCAAACATATGTTTTTAAGGCTCCAGTGTCTACTAGACAGTGTTTATGATGTGTCTTCAGGGTGTCTCTTTAGTCTCGCATTTGTGATTGTGCCTCTGCAAGACAATTTGTGTTTTGGGCGGGGGTGGGGGGTTTGATGGTGGCAACAGAGGGCTTGATCTCTGACACTAATGGCTAACTACTTGCTCTTCATGTATACCAGATTGGTCGTTAAGAGTGTTTCCTGTTTTTTTTTCCCCATTGGCAACAATAGGCTGTGTTAAGTTTCTTGATACTGCTTTTATGACATATTCTACAACTATTTGCTGTTGTGCTGTTTTGGCGTTTCGGAAGAGGGGGGAGGGCGACGACAAGAATGCACAACAAGGAAGCATCCCTCACGCATGATGGCCTACATTTAAAATAGACATTGGATGAGAAGTCAAGATATGTTTACAAGTTTAAGCAATTTTGAATTTAGAAACAGAACTTTAGATGAGTTCTTAATTTTGTTTCCTTCGCCAGTTTTAATGCGTTTAATTGGAGTGATCTTTTAATTGTTCGGATGAAAGAAAATTCCAGGTCACTTGCAGAAGAAATTGTGCGTTCTTTATCTGATACTAAAATCTGGATTAATTTTGTTGTTTCATTTAATCCTTTTTGCCTTGTATCATCCTCCTTTTTTCCCTCCTTAAACCTTGTTAATTTTTACAGCCTGCCTAAGGATATTTATTATGTTAATCATTCCGATACAAATGTACAGTAATCATACCTTCTTATACGGTATGTGTCAGATCTGGCTCTTGGTTATCAATCCAAGTTATGAATATAACCCTGAGATTTCTTCTAAGATACTGGACTGTACAGAAGCAGATAGTTTGAATTATGAGCAGACAGTTCCCTCCTCCCTGAAATGTGTAAATCATTTAGAAAGCAAAAATCTACTTCCTTTGTATGTCTCTGTTTTTACTTCACGCACTCTCTTTCATGTCCTTTTGTTCTGGCTATTTCCGCAAGATGTTTTTCCAGTGGTGGTGGAACTGTAAAACTAACAAAACTTCTAGCCACTTGTTTCCTTTTCTAACCTCTCTACCACCTCCGTGTCTGTTTTGTCTGTAGTCGTGCTGAACAGATTCCTCCCTGCCTGACAAATGAGACTTCTCTCCCCTCTCCTTGGGGCACACCAGCTTTGTCCAGGAAAAGGTACTGATTCTCTTATGAGAAGTTGTGCTTTCTACTGGCTTTCTAATCTTAGTGTTGACTGTATTTTGTTGTCTTTCTCCAAGTGAGGTCTATTACTGTCTCTCTGTGTTCTGCAAGAATTGTTAATTAATACTCAAAGTGGAATATATTACTTTCTTCATGTGCAAAGCACTTCACATGTACCATCTTGCTACCCTTACAGCAGCCCTGTAAGAAATATGTTATCATCCCCATATTGTAGCTGGGAGGTTGGGAAGGAGTGGCTTGCCTAAGGCTATTTACAGCACAATCCTATGCATTTCTTCTCAAAAGTCCATTGAGTTCAGTAGAATTTACTCCCAGGAAATCGAGTTTAGTATTGCAGCCCTAGTGAGATCATGACAGAGATGAGATTTGAATTGAGGAAGTCCTGACTCACAGCTTGAGCATTTTTTTTTAAATAAACAGGCAAATATGCTTAGAAACCTTTTGTGTCTTGTTAGGTGTTAAATGTAGGTACAGGAAAAGAACATTTTGAGTGACATGTGCTTTTGCAGGGTTAATGATGAATGCCTTGCTGCACAGCTTCACCAGGCTATTTAATGGTGAGAGATTGGGGACCCAATCCTATCCAGTTTTCCAGTGCCGGTTCAGCCATACCAATGGTGTGTGTGTGTGCTGTACCTTGCAGTGAGGGAGCAGTCATGGGGGCAGGTGTGGGAACATTTGTTTCTTTACTGCAGGCTTTCATTATGGCTGCACTGGTGCTGTAAAACGGGATAGGACTGGGCCCTGGATTACCAGTGAAAGGGTAGTTGAATCTGTGGTATTGCAGTGGACTATAACTGGGAGATCTGGTATTTTTAAAGTGCAGAGGTTTTCAAACTGGGCTGTCACAATGCCCCAGCCTGAACACCTCTGATCCTGTCAAGGAGTGGAGAGGAGAGACGGCAGCAACACAGTCCCCAGATTGCATTGCTGCCTGGCATGACAAGGGCTTTGATCGCCTTACAAATCGAAGCGCTAACCTCCTGTGGGTGCAGGGAGCCCCCAGATGCCCCTGCAGGGCTCCCCAAGCCTCAGAAACTTGGAGAAAAGAACTATTGTGACCCACTTCCAGTTTTGCAATCAAAAACTGGAAGTGGCTCGCAATAGTTTCCCCTCCCCCATGTTTCTGAGGCTTCCTGCACCCCAGGAGGCTAGTGCTTCAATTTGTAAGGAGATCAAAGCCCTTGTTGCCCTGGGCTGCAGTGCGATCCTGGGCATCGCATTGCTGTCTTCTCTCCTCCCCTGCACACACTTACAGCAGGTCAAACTCTCCCATAGAGTTTGAAAACTGCTGGAATAGTGTGTTGAAGAACAAGACATCCCCATGTAAGTAGAAAACCAAGTCCAATGAGGAGGGGGTTGGGCTAGAATGTTTTTTCCTCTTGTGTGAGGCATTTCTTACTTTCAGATGGATCTTTTAATATGGCAGAACATTCCAAAATGTTATTTCTCTTAGTCACAGAATTCATGTGTAGGAAGGATGGTAAGCAGTCTATTGTTGCCTTTGACATTCTATGTAAAACAGAAGATTCGCCATATAGAAATCTTCCGTACTCCTGTTTCTGTGTGGATCTCTTATTTCCATCTCCCTGGCCTTGACATTGTTTCTTCCTGTTCCCTTAGTCGTTGACTAATCACTCCTTATTGTGTTGTTCGGTTAACTCATTATACGAAGATACTTAAGAACAAAATTGGATTGATTGAGAAAACGCATTTCACTTCTAAATTCTTCCGCTTTTGGTAGTGAATGTTGTTGGAATAAACAAGCCTTCTAGTTTTAGAGTACTTCACCCAATCTGCCCTTTTTGTGAAATTCAGAAATGGTTCAAAATCTGTTGTCAGAAGCCATATAGTTCTGGGTGTTTGTTTGTTTTTTTTTTGGAGGGGGGGGGAGAATTCATGCAACAATATGTAATGAATTATTTACACTCACGGTTGGTGCTATATTTGTTAATGCTGATAAACCGTTGATGGCTCTTGCAAAAATTGATGTTGCAAACTATTACTAACTAATAACTCAACTGGTGGATAGGTGGATTCATACGAGAGCTGAGGCAGCAAACAAAATTTGTATAAGTAAATATGAAAACAGTTGGAAAAACCTCTTGAGCATTTGAAAACCACTTCTTTAAGTGCAGAAAAATCAAACAAGTGTTTATTCATAATTATCAAGTGTTCAAATTCCATTTGGTTGGACGTCTACTATAATGTCAGAACTAATTTTCTTGGGAAGAAATTCTTGGCAAACCTCTGCCTTGAAATCTTGCCTTTGATGCTGCATTTTTTAACCATGGAATTCCTAAAATATTGGTTTTATTGTGAGCTTGTGAATGTAATGACAAGAAAAAGCTCTGAAGAAAAATCATTCCTCTCTGCGTTTCTCTTCCTTAAAGGGAAACTTACAAAGTTTCAAAGTGGCTTACAAAGATGACAAGAAACTCATGTGTATTGTAGGTTCTGCACTCAAATGTGCAGATGCAGGAAGCTCACTCACTCACTCACAGTCGCACACACAGTCTCACACTCACAGACACAGAGAGAACCCTTTTGTTAGAACCAAAACACCATGTGTTTTTATCTTTCAAAGCTCCATGTACTGACTTGTAATTTTTCTCAACTGAGCATATGCCAAGCCCTTGGTGATAGAGAGTATGGAAGCAGTACTGCCAAGAGGTGTTCTAATTGGAATTAGTGTATATGGGAATAGGGAAAACAGGTATGATAAGCTTTTGGTAGATTGCAGAAAAATGTATTAATATTCTGTCAGATGGGAGATATTTTTGTAGCTAGCTATAAACTAATCCTAGCTAGCTAACTTCAACTAGCTATATCTAGCTTCTAACTAATTTGCAGAAAGGTACTCATTCCAATATATCCGGTATTTTTGAGCAGTATAAGGGACTCTTTTTAACAGATGTATTATATGGATTTGCTCATTGTCAAAGAGCAATGGTCCTTTTTCAGGACCGAGGGGCACACAAGATATATGCTATGAAAGCTAATTTTCATACCCTGGTTGATGTTCATTTGTAATAAAAATTGTAAATGTAGTATTCAGTATTACAATATTTGGGCTGATTCACAGACATATTTATTTTTCAATGTTGGGGTAATTTCATTGATAGAATAATTGCATGTAGTTTGACATTCAGGGTGAGTGTTGAGCACACCGCTGCCTTACTTGATCATTTATTGAGAATGGCCATGTAAGTTTACATTTTAGTGCAGATTGGCCCTTTGATCCTATGCTTTTGGGGTAGTTCCCAGCATGCTTGAAACAGGTATGACAACCCTCTGTGCATTTGCTAAGCCTACAGTTCAGATACAGTTCAGATATCCAGCGTCTCAGAAACATGAGATCAGAGAATATAATTTGTGGTTCTTTTTGTTTGCCATCTGGTTTCTGGAGAAACCTTGTCATGATACTTCCAGCTTTAGCTTTATAACCTTGAGAGCTAGGGTGTTTTTGAGCTGTTTTTGTCTATGTGGTCTTCTAGGAAGAGCTTGCAGACTATAGTATGTTACAGGCACTGCATATTGCCTGTCTGAATTAGGGCATATGACCTGGAGCATATTATGAGATGCAAACAGTAAAAGGTTATCATTTTGACTGTAGACAAGAACAGAGAAAGTTGTTGAAATGCTTAATTTGAAAGTTAGGAGAAAACCTGAATGAATTATGCAAGTTAATGATTTCCCCCTTTCTCTTTAGGCATACGTATTATTCAACACCTCCAATACTTCCTTCCAAAAACCCTGCTGACTTGAAGCTGCACAAAGGAGCTCTGCCTCTGCAGAACTCAGATGCTGTTATCATCCATTCGGGAGCCATGCTTTCCATGTTGGACCTCCTAGTTTCAGTTGGGTCACCTACACAACCAGAAGTGAGAGCTCTTTCAAATCTGTCACTTAAACTGAGGGATTGAGAAAACTAATACAGGAAAACATGGGTGTTCTAATGTATCTGGTTACTCTAATTAATGGCCTTGAATTATTAAAGTCGGTGTACATTTGGGAAGCGGTATATTTCAGTCTAGGAGTAAATATCCAAGCTGACCCAAATCCACAGATGATCAAACCATGGATGAGAAGGGTGGATCTGTTTAAAGAGCTGCTTCAGGTGAAAAACAGAATGTTTGGTGGACTTTTGGAGGCTTTTTTTCATTCAACATCAAACAGCGTATTTTTATCAAAACTAGCTTTTGAAATAAATAAGACATGCACATACACTCACTTGCTTGGCTGGGCAGGGCACACTTTTGCTATTTTTTACAGACTTATTATCTTTGTTTCATTTGTGTGTGTGTACAATTCACAGCATGCCCTAGATCTTCAGCTGGCAGTGGCCAACATCTTACAGTCTCTAGTGCATGCGGAAAGGAATCAGCAAGTCATGTGTGAAGCTGGACTCCATGCACGACTTCTCCAGAGATGCAGTGCTGCTCTTGCTGATGAAGACCACTCCTTGCATCCCCCACTCCAGAGGATGTTTGAAAGGCTGGCCTCTCAGGCGCTGGAACCAGTGGTGCTAAGGTAAGGGGAAAGAATTCAGATTCCCCACTGCTTGTTTGATTTGTGGATATCCATATATTTTATTGCATAGGCATCTGGGTACTAGACTTTCTTGGAGAAAATAGAATAATAAATGTGTTTAATTTCAAACCTGTGACCCAGCATAATCTCACAGTCTCCCCTATTCATTTTAGTGTATAGATGTTCACTGTTGCTATTTATGGTTGTAGTGTACGGAGGAAATGAGAGAATTCTGTCACACTTAAAATGTTTTAAAATGAGTGAGTACTCAAAATTGGCTTCATACATGACACTTTTCCTTTATGGGGATCATCTCTGTATTAAAAAGGTTATCAATCAATCAATCAATCAATCAATCAATCAATCAATCAGTTACTTATATACCGCTTTTCAACATGAAGTTCACAAAGCGGTTTACAGGCAAATAGTAATAATAATAAAGTTAAATGGCTCCCTGTCCCAAAAGGGCTCACAATCTAAAAAAAAGGCAGACCGCCAGCAACAGCCACTAGAAAGACTGTGCAGGGGTGAAGAGGGAGAGTTACTCTCCCCCTGCTAAATATAAGAGGAGCACCACTTGAAAAAGTGCCTCTTGTCCAGTTAGCAGGGGTAACTGGATAGTTCATACTATCACTTTTGCAAGTGCTTGTTTTGTTGTAAACACATGGCTTAAAAAGCTATAATACAGAGTGTGTTGTAACAACTATTGGGTTTCTTCTACTCATTATTTTAGTATGTGAGACAAAGAAAAGTCTAAAAGAAGCATTTATCTAAAAAATGCCCATTCTAGGTTTGTGGGATAAGGCTGAATTACTATGAACTGATAACCATCTTTGGGAATAGTAGTACCAACCAGGCCTTGTCAAACACCAGTCTAGCCAGGGGCACTATGGCTGCAGAAGCAGGGTTGTCTGTCTTCAACTGACTGGGTTAACTACATGTGCAAGCAGAGTCTGGTTGGGGATAGGCTCATAGTTCTTGAAACATGCCACTGTTCTTCACTGTTCAAAAGGAGGAGAAGGCAAGTGGACTGAGCAAACCGCCTGAACCTCATACCTTCCTCTCTGCCTCCCTTTCCCATGGCACTGATAGTGTTCCATGCATTGCCTTTACGGTTTTTTTCAGACTCCTCGAATTCACTGGAATGATGAATTGAACATTGTTCCTTGTTTAAGGCCAGTGGTATTCATACTTCTTAGACGGAGACCCACTTTTTAGAATGACATTCATGTTGGGACTCACTGGAAGTGATATAATTAACCTGAAAGTGATGTTGTGACAGGAAGTGACATAATGAAGCAGGAAGTGCTGCCATTATGGCATAATAAAATGACACTCCTCGAATGCAGACTGGCATTCTTGGACTGCAGCAATTGTACAACCATAGAACATCCCTGACAGAAAGCAAGATGAGGCAGCAACGTATTACGTAAAAGCACTGAACTAAAAACAAATCTTTTTTTAAAGAAGCCCTCACTTGAAAATGCAAATCGAATAATTCAGTAGGAATATAACAAGAGTAAGTACTGCAGTTTCCAAGATGGCTGCTCCCAGCTTTCCGCGACCAACCTGGCATCAGATTGCAACCCCCAGTTTGAATAACACTGTTTTAGGCCATGGGGAGGAGGCCTGAAAGAGCCTGGGCAGGGGGTGCATTCAGCAGCAGCGGTGCCTACTGAATTCTATCCCCCTTCCTGGACCCAATCCGACTTCACTTGGCAGTATTGCACCAGCTGGTCATAGTGATCCATGGCAGCAGTTGGGGCTTATCCCAGGGGAAAGGAAAAAATGCTGCAATATGCCAGGATACAGTAGGCATTATGTTGGCACTGCTGCATCACTGTAGGAGGGGTTGTAGTCGATTGGGTTGCCCGTCTGGCACATTTTCTAACATGCATAATTATGCCAAGTGGTAATGGTATCATGGACACTGGTAGAGTTCTTGCTGTTCTACTTGTGGTGGTGTCCTTGTGTCCTTTTCTTCAAGAGGAAAAATAATGTTTTGTAAAAGGTTTTCAGTGAGCCCTAGTTAGTTATATCCAGTACAATCACAAGATTGAAGAACAGAGGCTAGTTTCTTTTACATAAAATATATTCATTTATTTTTTGAAATTTGTATTTAATTGAACGTATTCTAGGCATATTTGAGTGGCAGCCCTTACTCTAATCTAATAAAAGAGAATGTGGTGTCACATGAAATCTCTCTTCTTACCCCTTCTCCTGCTTCCCTCTTTTAATAGGGAATTTTTACGCTTGGGAAATCCTCTGAATTGTGGAGCTTGGGACAAAAAACTATTGAAACGATATAGAGTGCATAAGCCAAGCTCATTAAGTTATGAGCCGGAGATGAGAAGTAAGTATTCAGATGTTTGAAATATAGTTGAGGCATGTTGTAATTTTGCAGGTTGAGGTTTGATCATGCTTTAACAATGCTACCTTTTTAATTGCTTGTTAGAGAGGTGATAGCATGGGCCATTGGAAGATGTAATGCCATTTGTGTTAAGCGAACTTCAGTTAGGTCACTGGATCATAGTTCCCTTCCACGCCTCTTTCTGGTGTTGAAATATCTCCTGGCAGGCCTAACTATAGTTGGCAGCCACACTAGCTGTAGTTGTGACAAACCAGAATTTACGCTTGACCCAGGATCTTCCGAAGCCTGATTAGGATGGGATCCTTTTCAGCGTTGTCCTTGATTAGTGGTGGGGCGGACATAACAATTTGTCACGGGTCACATGGAGGGAAAGTTTTGCTCAAGAGAGGCTGAAGCACGAGCATGTGACCTTGCAGCCTGTCCATGATCTCTTATCCATGTTTAAGAGATGGACTACACTGGCTCACTTTCTTCCAGTGCTGAGGTCTAGTCATTACAATTCAATACAACAGGCTAATGAATGGTTTCCCATTTGAGTTTAATGCAAAACAAAGAACCTTTTCATTTCTTTCTGGTAGATAGAGCAAACATAAAGGTAACTGATTCTGTTTATGGGTACTCTGGTCTTACATAGTGAATTGAATACTTTGAAATTATATCGAGTGTTAAAGTGTCTAAACTCAATCTCTATTATATGCTTAGATTTGTTTTACTAGTAGCTGTTAAATATGCCTACTGTGTGTTAATTCAAAAGAGAAAAAAGGAAGCACGATTTCCTCTGTGCTGCAATTCACAACCCAGATAAGCGGGCATAGCAAAATTCAGATCTGACTTCATCAGTTTCAGTAGATTATGCTGTGTGACTGTGTGTTGCATCACTAGTCTGAATTTAAAACCTTGCATTAGTGTTAATGGAACTTCTTTTAGCGTTCTGAGGGCCAGTTTCACAAGCAGTTGCTTCGTTTGTGGGTTCAGCCGCATTAAAAGTGGTTTTTGTAGGAAGTTGTGAGTTAGGAAATCAGTGTCTTCAGGTTGGAATGTGATGTAAGAAATGCACAGTATGGCCTTGTATCAATTTATGTGGATTTTTTTTGCCCTGGAGCATTGAATACCTTGTGTTCTTTTTGCTTTGGATAGGCATTATAACTCAGTCAAGAGTAATATGACATGAGCCCTTACTTTAAAAAAAACTTTTTTTTTTCTTGGCTTCTACTATAGATAGTATGATTACGTCAATGGAAGGTCTGGGTACTGACTGTGTGTTCAGCCTACATGAAGATAACCACTACAGAATAAGTAAGAGCCTTTTAAAGCCAGCAGAAGGAAGCACAGTACCCCTGACAAGGGTGAAATGTTTGGTCTCCATGACAACCCCTCATGACATTAGACTTCACGGATCATCAGTTACGCCTGCATTTATTGAATTTGACACCTCTCTTGAAGGGTTTGGGTAAGGACTTGCAAAGATTCATGACGTGTTACTAGTTTTAAATTTGTATTTGTATAAATTTGTATACAGGGGGGTTCCGTTGCTAGAACTCCCACAGATACTGAAATCCACGGGTATTGAAACCCATGGATTTGGGGCTACCCCCACCATCCAAACCCGACTGGAGCTGAGCTCTGGTCGGGTTTGGAGGGTTTTCTCAGGCCTGCAGAGGCCATGTGTGACTGCCCGTGGCATCTGCAGGCCTCTGTGATCTGGCATCTGATAGCTGTGAATACTGATTAATGTAAACCCAGATGAGCTTAGTGCTTCCTGGACTCTAGATTCTAAATTTTGCCCTCCTCTGGCCTTGAATTAATCATCGCTCATACCTTTAGGAGACCCATTGGATAGATTGACATTTCACATCAGACCAGCAAGTGGGAAAAAGATGATACTTGAACAGGACAGTGTGGAATGTCTTCGTGAAGCAGGAAAATGCCTAGCAGGCATTACAAAGATTTTAACCTCTAAAGCAGGGATCTCCCAACCCCAGCCTGTGGGCTGGATCTGGGGTTTGGAAACACCCTTCCCCCCCCCCCGTGAACTGCACTTACTGTTCCGTGGCAGCTGTGCAGCAGGACACCGGGCAACTGCCCAAGCGTCCCTGCCACCAATTCACTTAAAAATGGAGCAGCACTTCCCCACAACAGTAAACGCCACTCAGGATGGGAAAGGGTTTCCTGTAATACAGTAGTTGAGAGTTTGGCGACCTCTGCTCTAAAGCAGTGATCCTCAAACTGTGTTGTGAGCCAACCCAGTTTTTGGTGGGTTGCTAAACTGTGAGAAACTAAAATTACTTTCTGAAAGTTGTGGCTGCCTTTAAACTGGAAATGTTGTTCCTAACATATTGATCTTCATTTAACAGCTGTCTGTTCCTACCAAGTTTGGCTCCGCACAATGTACCTACCAATAATGTGGTTACAACAGGTCTTATTGATGGCACTGTAGTCAGTGGAATTGGAACTGGTAAGTTATTGGACTTAAACCGTATCTGATACATTTTGTGCCTTTGGCATCTCATCAAAACAGTGTACTTAATGGTTTAGTTTACTTTTATATTAACTGGTGAAAATGAAGTTAATTCACTTGAATTATACAGTACATATATTTCAGAAAGTTGGTATAGTAGGCTATGTGTACGGTGGTGATGATCCATAAGACTACCTTTTGTTGGAGGCTTCCCTTCTTTGGTGGACTGAAATCTGCGCCTACTGCGCCTTATCAAGAGTGTAGGCAACCGCTGACCCAGTGCCTGCTCTTGCTACATTCTCCCAAGCTTGCCTTCTTTTTCCTTTGTTTCTTTTTATCTGTACTATTGTTATAGATTCCTTAACCCTTTTTAAGGAATTACATATTTTTTTTTAATTACATATACTGTACATTGAAACAAGAGGCTTTATTATTTCTACCCCCAGCTACTCACTGTTCACCCAAACATGAAACAATTGTGAATCTGGAAAAAGTAAACAAATAGACAGGAGGAATCATGTTTTGGCTTATTTTGTGTGATGTTTCTTCAGATCCATAGAAACTGGATTTTTCTTTTCTTATAGGAGAGAGGCTTTTCCCACCACCATCTGGTTTGAGCTATTCAAGTTGGTTTTGTATAGAACGTTTTACCACATCCCCAAATCATCATCCAGTTAGACTACTTACAGTTGTAAGACGTGCAAACAGCTCCGAGCAACATTATATATGCCTTGCTATTGTCCTCTCTGCAAAAGACCGATCACTGATTGTTTCAACTAAAGAAGAGCTGCTTCAGAATTATGGTAAGAGATCTGCTGTGTACATTCCTCACTACTATGCAAATGTGGCAGTGGCTCTGTTGCTTTGAGGGAACATTTAACTGTTATGATTCTGGTTCCAAGTAAACCAGAAATAAAATAAAAATGTAAATAAAAAATGTACATGCCCCTCAACGTTTCTATAAGTTTAGGAGTGGTTTCAGTGACCTGATGTATGCTGATGTTACGTTTCTGCAGTATTGAGCAATTCATTCAAACTAATGTTTACAGATTTGCTATAAACATGAAGATATTGATACAAAAAACATTTTTACCTCTGGATTTCCTTTTATCAAAAACTTTGATTGTGGCTTCCAAGCCTTAATGAATGTGAATGACTTTTTATATAAAATGGTTCAGAAATTGGTCACAGCAGACTACTTAATGAGTCGGTGCCTGGTTTCTTGGGGCCTGTTTGAGCTTGACCCCTTTGCCACTTTGAAAAGCTCTGCTAGTCAGCATTGAGCAGGTGCGGTGGTGGCAGAGAAATATGTGGCGAATGATGCAGAACATATTCTGCTTCCAGCCTGACAGCAATTCCATTAAATATACTTTTGTCTTCAGTTGACGATTTCAGTGAAGAGTCATCCTGCTATGAGATTCTCCCCTGCTGTGCTCGTTTTCGTTGCGGTGACCACATCGTGGAAGGCCAGTGGCATCACATGGTTCTGCTGATGAGCAAAGGCATGCTGAAAAACAGCACTGCTACACTCTACATCGATGGACAACTCATTAATACCGTAAAGGTGAGTTGACTGCTACGACCTTCCTGCTCTTACATTATTTCAGTATGTGAAGTGCTGTGTGAAAGCCTAAAAGTGTCTTGTTTCCCTTGGGGGGAATCTCTGTCAAGTTGCCTAGCCTTGTGTGATATATGGGATGCTAGACTAGCAGAATGATAAAGCAAGCTTCCTTAGTCACAGGTGCAGTGAACCATTTAGAACCCACCAACCAACAAAAGATGAGAAACTATTAGGAAAGCAACACATGAAAAGTGTGAGAAAGTAAGACATTTCCCAGTACTGTATAATATCTCCAGGTTATTTCAGATTCACGGTTGTCAGAAGCTAAAACTCAAATTCAGTGGATGGTTTGGTTTCTCTCATCGTTGAGGACAAAATCTTTCGTCACACGGCTGAGAACTATCAAAGCAGAAACCAGTCCACCTATGTGCCGTCAGCCAGAACCATCATGATTTTGTTCCCTTTGTTTTGTTCCTTGACAAAACCAGTGTGCATCTCCAGCCTGGATGTGGGCTGCTCTGCCACTTTTCCTGAAAAAGCACAGTGTACATACTTTTTTTTTGCTTTTAAAACTGAAAATCATTAAGGTGCCTGAAAATAGCTGAAGAAACATTCCATCATTACCCCACAGCTATCTTTTCAATGACTTCCTCCCCCTTTGAATATGGTCCCTCCATTTAGAACACACTCTCCAATATAGCACTTTTGGAAGCAAATAAAAGTGAACTGCTAGAACCCCCTTATAAGCTAGTAAATGTTGTGGGCTTATTTTTGCAAGGCTTTGCTAGAATGAGCCAGAATGCTGGCAACTTTCTTGTCTCGACTAATCTTCTCAAATAATGGATAATCAATTAACTTGATTGGGCAGAGGTCAAAGTAATGAATTTTTATGCCCCAAACCAGCATTACATTGCAGATAACCTCAGGTTGCTTTGTCATTAGGAAATATTTAAACTGCAGATTTTCCCCCCCACTTTGAACCTAGAGATAAAACATCTTCAGAGCAACCCTTACTCAATGTTTTACCAGTGATTCTGGATATACTTGTTAGGTTATAATTGTCAATTCTTTACCTTATTTGCCCTACAGCACTATCCTAAAAACTGCACAGTTGCGACACAACAGGGTTGCATCGGTGCTGGCACTTAACGCCAACATGGGGGCACTATGCGGCACCATGCTTCAGCGCTAAGGCAACGGGAACAGCGCTGCAGGCAGAGCCGGTCCCGTTGTGCCTGTGCTTCGCATCCCTTGTGTTGACTGAAGCCATGTTGGGGCAGGAGTGGGTGGGGAGAGGGCAGTTCTGGGTAGGTGGTGGGTGGGTCGGTAGGCGGGCCTGCCTGGGAGGCTGCGCGGCCCCAATTTGGGCTGCGCAGTCTCCTCGGATCTGCGCCTGCCCTTGCCAGAACATACGTCTGCCGAGGGGAGGCCCCAGCCTTCAATATACTGTGCTGGATTTGGCACAGGGCGGCCGGCCTTGCTAATCCAGCGCAGTATAGGATTGTGCTCCCAATGACTAACAAGTTCTGTTCTTGACCAAAAGCATACAAGAAAGAAATGCAATGCTGTTCATCTAGTTCAGTGGTTCCTTTTAGCATTGGGGCCTGCCTAAAAAAGGCTTACCAGCCGCTCAAGCCTCTGTGGCTAATAATAGTGATCGGGCAGCTGTATTCTCCTAAGTAGCAGGTTGTTTAACCCTTGATGCACACTGACAGGGCAGATTAAGCCAATTTGTGACCCACCCAAATTGAGTCGTGCCCCAGTTATGGGCTGTGGACCCACAGCTTGAGAACTGCTGATTTAGTTGAACAAATACTAAGCCCTGTCTGTGCCTTATGCTAGTATGGTAGGCTGTCTACTTTTCTGTGGGCTGCCACTGCCTATGTTTATGGTCAACACTGCGCAGAAGAACTTCCATTGGTGCTGGTATGTTGGTGACAGGAGCAGATTGAGATGGAGAGAGGGAAGGGGGTGGATGTTGGTGATAACTATGTTTGCTGGATCCTGTCCCCCTCCTTCCTGACTCAGACCAGTCTCCTTAGTTATCCCAGCAAAAGCTGGCATAGGCCTGAGACGCCGAGAGAGAGAGAGAGAGAGAGAATGTTCTTTACTTGCTTCTCCTGGGCTGGCTGCCAGCCCATAGCCTGCAGGGCACCACTTGGTCAACAGTGCTGTACGCTCTGGGCCAGAGGGGGATAGGATTGAGCTGTTAGTTCTGTATTTCAGCAACTGTTTTGCTATTAGGAGAGAAGCAAGAGTGCTTCAGATTTATTTATGAGTTCCAGTGTTAATGTAAAGCAGAATTCCTTGCATGTAAGCCAAAACAAAAATAAGGTCTGAGTTGTATACACCATGTTACTTTAAAAAAAAAAATCACTGAAATATTAAGAAGGAATTCAAATCCAATTTCTGCCTGAACCCTGCTGCTAGGCTTTTAAGTTGAATGTGTATGCCTCAAAAGCTTCCATTGTTCAGTTACCAACTTCTCTCATATTTAAAAATGTGGATATTTGGCTTTTTGTGAAATGGCAGTATTTCTTCTTTTTTATGCTAGGAGCTTGTTGGGTGGTGAATGAAAGGGAGGCAGTAGCCTTGTGTTTGAGAGGGTGCGTCATTGGACTACTAATGTGGTAAATTGCATGGAATGTAAGGATTTTCATGACCACCTTTGCTTCATGTAAAGTAAAAGCTTTCTAAAATGTACTTGGCTCTTACTCCAATGTTTTCCCTTTTGGGTTAGAAATACAAAATAGATTCAGTTTTGCTATGCACTTGTGCTAGCTAGCACCTTTGTTCCCATTTGCTTCCTTCATTTTGTACTGATCCATTGGTTCTGATGTTCATCTGAAAGCCTATGTGAGGCCAGCTGCTCTTTAACTTTGGGGTTTGGTTGCTCAGATCTTCCATGTATATGTAATTATAGTGGCCTAGATCCACTGAACTGTGCAGCTTGTTTTGTACAGCCAAGTGGCTTGAGGCTTGTGTATCTCAACAGGAACTTCCCTTGTTGTGTAATAAACTCATTTTGAAATAGAGTAATATGTCCCAGGGATCTGCATTGAAAATAAAAGTACTACTGGGCCTGCCTAACATGAGCCTAAATTTATTATTTGGATCCTGACCATTGCTGTTAAACAGCTAAAAAAAATAGGCTGTCGTAGACTTATAAACCTCTGCGTCACTGCGTACTTTGTAAATGACTACAGTTTTTATCCAGCATCATCAATTCACTCATTTTGTTACGTTTCTGCACTGTGGATTGTGTTTTTCATACATTGTAAGATAGCTAGAAGGTTGTGCTCTAAAGTGGAATGTTCATATACTCTGCTATTAGCAGATGGGGTCTTAATCACGAGCAGGTTGTATAACTTCTCAGTCTGTAGAATGACCATATGTTTGTTTTTGTGAATGTAAAAATGAACAGATAACATGTATATCAAAAGTATTTGTTTTCTAAGCAACGTTATGATTTTTTACAGCTTCACTATATTCACAGTAGTCCTGGGGGTTCAAGTTGTGCTAATCCACCAGTAGTTAGCACAGTCTATGCCTACGTGGGCTCACCACCTGCCCAGCGGCAGCTCTCCTCACTGGTTTGGCGTTTGGGACCAACTCATTTCTTAGAAGAAGTCTTGCCTCCATCGAGTGTTAGCACAATTTATGAACTGGGACCAAACTATGTTGGAAGCTTCCAAGCAGTATATATGCCATGTAAGTAAAACTGATCTTATTGTAAGTATTGACAATGCAAAGAATGAGTGAACTTTTAAAAACTTTTGTTCATAAACATTTTAGATACAATATTTTGAGGTGAGTATTGTCAAAAGATACTTGGAAGCAGATATCTGGTTATAACTATAGTAACTTTAGCTATACCAGGGATGTGGTGGCACTGTGGGTTAAACCGCTGAGCTATTGAGCTTGTTGACTGGAAGGTTGGCAGTTCAAGACCACATGATGGAGTGAGCTCCTGTTGCTTGTCCCAGCTCCTGCCAACCAAGCAGTTTGAAAGCACGTAAAATGCAAGTAGATAAATAGGTACCACTTTGGTGGGAAGGTAAATGGCATTCTGTGTGCCTTGGCGTATAGTCATGCTGGCCACATGACCACGGAAACTTGTCTTCTGACGAACGCCGGCTCTTGGGCTTAGAAACGGAGCTATAACTATAAATATTTGATATATAGGATATAACTCTAGTAACTTTGAGATTTGAACTTTCTTGATGTCTCTTGATTAGGATCTAATCTCCCCTAGGCTGGGGTTTTCTCTGAAAACTGGAAGTATGTCTTAGAGGCCTCAGGCAGGCATTTTGCCTGAGGCCTCCCCATATCTCAAAATACCCTCTGGATGGGACTGGAGGATACCTTCGGTCTTATTCAGAGGTCCCTTGTGGCCCGACCAAAGATTTAATTATCCACGGTTTTTGGCATCTGGGGGTTTCAGAGAATGGAAGTCCTGTGGATATTGAGGCCTGACCTGAATTCCAGTGATGTCATCACATCACCCCCAATTACATCCGGGTCAGGTGGAGATTTGCCTAAGACCCCCTTGTGAATTTATGGCTTAGGTGAGATTTGAGCAGAGATCTGCTCAGATCACAACTCGCATTCATAGCAAGTGAATTCATAGCCAGATCTGCTCAGATCACAACTCGCGTTCATAGCAAGTGAATTCATAGCCAATTGAAAAAAAATGTTTTTCATTCTAAAGGCAAGGATTCCAAACCAGAAGGGGTTGGTCTGTCTCCCGTATCGTTGGTACCAGAGGAGAAAGTTTCTTTTGGCCTCTATGCACTCTCTGTTTCATCACTGACAGTGGCAAGGATCAGAAAGGTTTATAACAAATTGGACAGTAAGGCCATTGCCAAACAGGTAAGTTTGAAAACTTCATGATAAGGATTGTTAGTTTAGATATTAACTTGGGAAATGCCATGATGTATTGCTGTTGGGAACACAAGTGCCTTATACTAATATGGGCTCAGCTTTATTATTGCGGAATGCTCATATCTGCTCAGAAGCAGACAGACAAGCAAGGTTTATGCTGGATTCTTAGTATATACCGGAACCCACAGCTTGAGCAACAAACTGTAGATTATGCATTTTTCTACATGTTTCAGTGTTCATTTATGTGCCACCATCCTCTTATTTCACACTAAGAGCCCAATCCTAAGTTTCTGGTCCCAATGCAGGTGCAACACAGCCCCAAGTTAAGCAAACAAACATACACTTACCTTGAGGAGAACTCCCTGACTCCCCCCCGCCCCCTGAAAAAGCACATACCCCTTTGGGATGGCTGTATCAGGACTGGAAAATTGGATAGGATTTGGCCTTCAGTCTTGTTTCCCATAGTGTTGCTCTGTCAGGATATTTCAGATCTTCAGTAAATTCTCTATCCTTTATTTTTTTACTTTAATTTCCCCATCTTCTGTTTGGAGCATAGAAGGGACCCCAGCTGATGAATTGATAGCCTTAATTCCTTACAGCACAGTCCTATGCATGTCTATTCAAAAGTAACCCCCATTGAGTTAAACTGGGCTTGATCCCAGGTAAGTATGTGTAGAATGGTAGCCTTTATGAAGTTTTGAAGGGCTTAGACATATGTGGGCAAAATGAGAAAACTTCAACTTTAATATAATTCAGAACTAATGTCTTTTTGAAGACGGGCATTGTCTATGTGTGAAAGGTCCATAGAGATATACCATGCCTACTAATTGTCAAAGAAAATATATGTTGTTGGGCAACAAATCCTATTGGCAATAGCTCTGCCTTCACTAATCTATGAATCAAAATTCAGGAAAACAAAGGGTCCAACAATATGATTGACTCTGTTCTGCTGCTCCATTAAAGTGTACAGCATACTTTTTTTCGAAAGGAGTGCCTTTGTAACTGCTTGGTTTTCTTTGTTATATTTAGCTGGCTGTTTCATCTCACGAAAATGCCACTCCAGTGAAACTGCTACACAATTCAGGAGGACACCTGAACGGACCTGCACGTACCATTGGTGCAGCACTGATAGGATATTTGGGTGAGATGAGTGATAGCTTCCTGTTTCATTTCAATGTTAAGAAAGTAGTGTACGCTTTTAGATGCTTTAAGGCATTGGTCATGATCCAAGAGGGTTGAAGATCTCTAAATGCAGGTGCTTCATTTTTCCGCAGCAAAGGACCACCGAACATGACAGGGAATACATATGCATGTTAAAACACTGTGGATTTTCTGACCTATGGGCCCTGTCGTTTGCCTTTCTTCTGCAGTTGGAAACTTCTACACAATTAAACTGAAGTAGCTGCATGGCATGTGCCATCACTTGTCATGAGATGACTCTTGAGATAAAGATACATAATTTTGCAGTGCCCATTCTGCCTCTTATAAAATGCAGCTTAACCTTAGAACCTTAACTTTTTACCAATTCCCATCTTGCAAAATTGTAATCTTGCATTATCTATTTTTGAGAAGATGAGTGTCTCCTGATAAGTAATATCAGGAAATGCTTGTGTGCATGGAATGCTTTGGATGACTAATAGAATATCTGAAGATTGGGTGCTTTATTTTTTTGGCAGCTGTGGTTTGAAGTGAGTTGTGGGTGGTGGTGGTGTGAGGTGATGGTGAATAGCAACATAAGGATTGGTAATTATTTTGGCATAAATAGACTATTGTCTGTGGAACTTCGGGCATGCTTTGCTGTATTCTGGAAAAGGGGCAATGAAAAGGAACAGGGTCTTGAAACCTTCCCTATGAGAAAACATATTTGATATTTTTTAGTTTAAGGAAAAAAGGTGTCTGGTGCATGAGGGGTTCAATAGACATTTTTTAAACACTGAATGGTATGAAGAAAGTGATAGATGGATGGTTTTGTCTCTCTCTTGTGGTGTAGAACTTGGGGATCTTTCATTGCATTCAATTGGTAGGAGATTCCGTACACACAAAAGAAGTACTTCACAGAGCATCTAATTAACTTGTAGAATCCGTGCTACAACATGATGATGGCCACTAACCTACATGGCTTTGAAGGGTGGCTTCAAAATTCATTGAGGGCAAGTGTAGGAGGAATGGGTAATTGTCAGGATGGCTATATGCTCCCAGCAGAATACCAGCTGCGGAGAAGAATTAGTCGACATGACTTGCTTCTGGGCTTCCCAGAGGCATCTGGCTGAACACTGTAGGGCTACATAGACCATGTATATTGTATGATAATATACAAGGCAATTTTTGAGAGAATGATTGTTAAAAGGTGATTTGATTGGAGCTCGGCAGCTACAGAGTTTTGTTTTCTTATAGGCATGTGATCTTAAGGCAATTCATATTCTTTTGAATATAAAAGGTAGTGGAAGTAATTATTTTCCGAAGTGTGTTTTTATTCCTACAAACATGCTAATTTCCCTTTTGCTCATTAAAGGGTATGGGGGTGAGTGGGATTGGGGTCTGAAGGAAATGGAAAATGTATTACTATTTTAATAATTGGTGTAGTTAATTTTGCTGTAATTCAATAATTGAGCAGATTTTAATAAATTTATTTTTGCAACCGTTTATGCGCAGGGGTAAGAACGTTTGTCCCTAAGCCTGTGGCCACTACCTTACAGTACATTGGTGGAGCAGCTGCTATTCTGGGTCTGGTCGCCATGGCATCAGATGTAGAAGGACTGTATGCTGCTGTGAAGGCCCTTGTGTGCGTGGTAAAGAGCAACCCTCTGGCTAGCAAAGAAATGGAGAGAATCAAAGGTTATCAGGTGTGTGATGCGGCTATTCTATGTAGCTACTTATATAGAATAAATTCTTGCATTGATATTTGAATCATTACATCTTGCTTTAAAATCAGTTGAATGGAGGGAAGGCATCTGCTGTACTGCGCAGGATTTGCCAGTGAAGGCTTATATGGCTCGGATGAGAAGCACTGTGCCGTTATCCCAGAAGACGGTTATTGTTCCAGATCTTGGACATGTGCTAGCTCAGCAGAGGCTCTTTTCAGTTGCCAAATCAAAGGAAGAACACAGATGAGCCCGGAGAGAAGTAAATAAGGACACGCTGATTATTGTTAATGTACTCAAGGGCTCTGTACCATCTGTGTCTGCTGAAGGGCATTTTAAGCCCACAGTGAAGTTGGTTGTTTAGAAATTGTGTGGCGAATTTTTTTTTTTTGGGGGGGGGGCTATTTTAAGACATATCAATTGGTTTAAACCAATAGAAGGGACATGAAATAGGCCTGAATTTTCATTGTAGAAGAAGGCACATAGAGCCTGTAACACTAACCCCTTATTGCCGGTAACATCAAGGTGATTTCCTTTCCAGTGGTCCCATAATGTATATCACATGATAAATCACATTTGAATGAGCTACCTTGTACCCCAGACACATTCATCCTTTTGCTTTTCAATAAAGATTACCAATATGAGTCTCATTTTACCAATAGCTCAGCGAGCAAACTTGATCACTACTGTAAGGCCAGTTAATTAGCTACTTTGCAGTAATCACCTAGTGATACTGGCTTCTCAAAACCTTTATCATACAAGTGTGCCAAGTCCCCACAGTTAAGTTTTCAGTTTATAAATTGGAGTAGAAAACAGTTTACAGGGCACACTAGGACATGATTTAGAAATTATTATTTATTTATTAAATTTATACCCCGCCTTTCTGCCCATAGGCACGCAAGGTGGCTTACAACAATAGAAATAAAATACAATAAAAAATTACAATTTTATATTAAAAACAATAATTTAAAAACTACATTAAAACAATTAAAATTTAAAAAACAGCAGTAAGCCCCGTGGATCATAAAATATAAGCACAAATATAAAAAACCAGCCAGCCTGTCAACAATTAAAAGCTTTTTGAAATAAAAAGGTCTTCAGCCCCCGCCGGAATGTTGCCAAAGAGGGAGCAGTTCTTAATTCTAAGGGGAGGGTATTCCAAAGTTGGGGGGCCACCACCGAGAAGGCCCTCTTCTTGGCTGCTGTCCCTCTCACCTCTCCTGGTGGCGGCACAGTCAAAAGGGCCCCCCCCAGATGATCTGAGAGCATGGGCAGGGCTATATGGGAGAAGGCGGTCCCTCAAATACCCTGGACCCGAACCGTAAAGGGCTTTAAACGTCAAAACTAGCACCTTGAATTGGGCCCGGAACAGAACCGGCAGCCAGTGTAGTCGCCAAAGCAACGGCTCGACAGAGTCAAACCGATGTGCCCCAGCAACCACCCGAGCCACCGCGTTCTGAACTAGTTATAATTTCCGGACCGTCTTCAAAGGCAGCCCCACATAGAGCGCATTGCAATAATCTAATCTAGATGTCACTAGGGCATGGGTCACTGTGGCCAGGTCCGCACAGCTTAGGTACGGTCTGGCGAATCAGCCGCACAGCTGGCGAATCAGCCGAAGCTGAGCAAAGGCTCCCCTGGCCACTGCCGCCACCTGGGCCTCCAGGTGCAGCTGTGGATCCAGGAGAACCCCCAAACTGCGGACCTGCTCCTTCAGTGCAACCCCATTCAGAGTAGGACGATGGTCCAATACCTGGGCTGAGGATTTCCGAACCAAGAGTACCTCTGTCTTATCCGGAATTAATTTCAGCTTGTTTGCCCAGATCCAGCCCCCAACTGCCTCCAGACAGCGATCCAGGACCTCAACCGCCTTCTCAGAATTAGGGGGAAAGGAGAGATAGAGTTGGGTGTCATCAGCATATTGATGGCACCCCACTCCAACCCCCCGGATGACCTCTCCCAGCAGCTTCATGTAGATGTTAAATAGCATGGGGGATAAGATGGACCCTTGCGGCACCCCAAACTTAAGAGGTTGGGGTGCCGAACAAGAGTCCCCCAGCACCACCTTCTGGGATCTGTCAGCCAGGAAGGAGTGGAACCGCTTCAAAACAGTGCCTCCAAGCCCCAACCCGGCCAGCCGACCCAGAAGGACACCATGGTCGATGGTGTTGAAAGCCGCCAAGAGGTCCAGCAGAACTAACAGGGTCGCACTCCCCCCATCCATTCTCCGGTGCAGGTCATCCACCAGGGCGACCAAGGCAGTCTCCGTCCCGAACCCCGGCCTGAAGCCAGATTGGAATGGGTCCAAATAATCCGTTTCCTCCAGTACCCTCTGAAATAGCTTCCCTTCAACAATAAGTTCAAACAAACATGTTGAAATCCTAAGATAATGGCCTCAGAAGTGCTGAAAATATTTATTTTGAAATGCAACTGCCTGCCTTGGATTCCTCCTCTTATAGCTCCACCCGAATGACCAAATATTAAATTTGTAAAAGACTTCTGCTGTTGCATTCCTTTTCACATAAGTATTTTTTTGTCTTTTTTGACAAGTATGGATTCAGTGCAAGGCTAGTAAGCTAGCAAAAAATCCAGCAATAGTCTCTTCAGTTCACAATGCTTTCTGTTTGGGGAGTTAATATCAATTTCATGTCTTTTTGCTGTTTCCAGTGTAATTCTTGGTATTACTGATTTATTACAAGGAACGTAGCTTTTGTCGTCAGACTTCAGAGGGCATGGCTATGTGAATGGCTCTGCCCGGCTGCACCACTCCAACTGTAGCAGTCAGCTTGGACAAAGTTGATATTTTTCTTGGTCTGCAAATTATACATATTATAAAAGGCAGCTACCTCTTGTGGCTCAACGTCTAAACGCATGGCTATGTTTTTGTTTCAGTTGCTGGCAATGTTGTTAAAGAAGAAACGCTCCCTGCTGAACAGTCACATCCTTCACTTGACCTTTTCCTTGGTGGGGACAGTCGACAGTGGTCATGAAACATCAATTATTCCTAATTCAACCGCCTTCCAAGACTTGCTTTGTGACTTTGAGGTACACTAGGCATTCATTAAAGCTAGCAATAAATAGGCTCATTAGTGAACCTGGGACAAATGGTATTTTCAAGTAGGGAAGTGCAGTGTTGAGTAAGACGTGCTTTTATCAATCTCATGCTTTGTATGCAATGCAGTATTTTGTTCAGTTGCTCTGTAAAATGCCACAAGCCCATCAGCTGTGTTGGTTGATGGCAACGTTTACACAATTTTGTGTCATAGTAAAAGTAAAGTTTAAATTTATTTCTTTTTAGCTAAGATCAGTGGAAGAAATAGTATGGGATCAGCCCTGAGCTGCTTCCCCTTTCATAATGTTCCTATAAAAGAGCACTTTGCAGTTACTGCTGTAATGAAATACTGTGTGGGAAATGATGTTGAGATGAAAATTGATGGTTCTTTTGCATAAAAGCTTATCTGTTGGAGTAGAATTGAGAGCAAAGTGACGTAGAGACTGAGGGAGAATCAAAGCATAGTGAATGGTAGCCAGCAAGGGGTAATAGGACCCAAGTCTGCTAGCTGGTCAGATCAGTGAGCCACCCTTTTGACAAGGTCTTTAAAGGAATATTACCTGCTCAGGCCTATTGGTAGAAAGAAAATTTCTTGCCAGTGAGGCTGGTTCCCCTATAGTTTCCTCCTTTTAGCCAGGACTGGGTGGTCAAATGCAGGCTGAATCTGCATCTCTAAGGTGGGCTCACCATTCCTAAGGTTTTCAGTGCAAGACCCACTACAGCATTCTGACAATTGCTACAGCATGTGCAACAGCAGCATGGGCAATAGATTCTGGGTGGCAGGGGACAATGGGAACTATGAATGGAGCAGAGGGCAGACAACGCCCTTCAAAAACTTTTGTGTAAGGCTAGCTTAAGCTATGAGACACGGAAAGTTCTGCTTATCAACTTTTTTGTGCTAGAATGTTGGTCCCATGCATTTTGATACTTAGTTTATGTCCATGTTTCCCACACTGCTGTGGTGCCCTGGGGCACTGTGGTATACAAATTTACATGGGTGCCACAGGATATTTTACATTTTCAAGTGAAATAGGGAAACTGGTATATTTTTTTTTGAGGTATATTTCTTTCAGCCTAGGAATGTCTTGAAAAACTACTGAGATGCTAAGGGACTGTTAAAGTTTGGGTACCTTTGGTTTAAGTAAATTGAGTCTAATTATCCACTGTTTTTTAATCCCCAGATTTGGCTCAAATCCCCGGATTTGGCCCTGGATCTGGCTCTTCCGGACCCACTTTGAGCCAAATTCTGCTCAACCTCAAGTCTCCAAGGGCAACGGGAGCTATGCTCTGGTTGCCTCTGGAGCCTCTTCCGCTGAGGCCATGCACAACCTCAGTGGGCCTTAAAATGGCTGAATGGGGCTTTAGGCTGAAAAATGCAACTTTTGGTTTCTTGGAAAAACCAGAAGCTGTGTTTGTTTAAGGCATTATCAGAAGTTGCATTTTTTGGCCTAAACAACCATTCGGAGGTCCGCAGAGAAAAGCCCTCCAGCTTTTCAGAAAGCCCTCCGGACCTGATGGGAGCAGAGCTCCAGTCAAGTTTGGAGAGTGAGGAGGCAAAATCTACAGGTTTAATTACTCATGGATTTTTTTTTTAATCTACAAGGTTCCAGGAATGGAAGCCTCGCAGATAAAAAGGCCCCACCTGTAACTGACCCCAGGTACCCAATTTTGGACAGAAAGGCAGGATTGGCATTCCATAAATAAATAATGCTTTGGTAAAAGAGAAGGACCCATTTGAAAAAGGGCAATGTTGTTTGGTTTCAATTACCATGAGCAGATTAGGCTTTTAGACTTGGGTAGAGAATTCTTGAGCGCAAGAACAATAGTTTACCTATGATAAACTGGGAAAGTAGAGTATTGGGGCTATTTCTTATATAGAGAAGTAATGTGTTGTAGAAGGTATGAAATGACACATGAGAGAAATAAGGTAGCAGTTGATTACAGTACATGAAATGGAGGAAAGGGAATAACAGACAGTTGAGCAGTCAGCAGAACTAGAGAAATAAAGGTTTAAATGAAAGGACTTTTGAGCATGACATTGGTCATGCTACACATTTGGTGTAGCATTTTATATTTAATTACTGAAAGAGCTGTGCAACATTATAGAATGTGAGGGCTATCCGCAGGAGATCTGTGAAGAAGAGCCTGCAGTAATTGAGATGAGAAACTGCTAGGAAAATGAAAGTGGATAATGTTGGTGTGTAGAAGTGTTATTAAGAATGTTTTTATTGCTATCTAGCTGCTATCCATTTCTTTGACAAATAGATTAAATTCCTTCTGCTGTGCCTGCCTCAGTAATGACATTATTTTTTTGTCTTATTGTAAAACTCATGTAATGGTCACACACTTTGATTAATTTATATAGTGGCTCCGTCTTGTCTTCAGATAGTAATATTTTCCCCTAGACTATAATGGAAATTGAAAAGGATAAATCTTGTTTCTTTTTAACTACAATTTAGCCTGAAGATTACTTCAGTTATTGTACCAGGTTGAGTTCTTGGGCTTTTATTGTTTTAGTTACCGACAACTGTGATCTGCTATAGCAGTGGTTCCCAGCCAGGTAGTCAGGACCCCCAAGTGGGACGTGAACTGATTTTAGGAGATTGTGAAGGGCTTGGGGCAACCATCTTAAAAAGCTGGGTGCCACCATCTTGGAAGCCTCATTTTGGCTAGGGAAGAGACTTCCCCATTAAACTCCCACTTCCTTAATGCTTGTGGCTGCAAGATAAATTAGCCTTGCTATGGGCTCATCTTGGTGCCTGTGAAGTCTCTCCTGGGTCTCTTTCCCAGCGGGCATGATTTCACACCTTCCTGCTTTGGGCATGCTTAGGAGAATCTCAGCACATGGGGAAGAGGAATGTAAATACTCTGAAGATTATCTAAAATTTGGCTTTACCACCTTGATCAGCAGTGACATAGGATGCACAGCAATGGCAAAGTGTGCATAGGTTTGCAGAAGCCACAATGCATTCTTTGCAGTGCTGTTCTCAGTGCTGAATCAATCATTGAACTCAAACGTCACTTAGATAAAAAGCATTCAGAACATTCTAAAAAGGATATGGAGTTTTTTTGACTTTCAAAAAGTGTGATTTATTAAAAACAGTGACTTTACTTCCTGCTTAATGACATCACTTCTTACCCTAGGTCTGGAGGGGGGGGAGGGTCCGAAGAGGTTGTTGTACCTAAAAAGGAATCCCGGAGCAAAAAGGTTGGGAACCACTGTGCTATAGAAGTAAAAAAAAAACACGTTTTAACTATTTTAGTAATATATTCATGCTCTACTTTTGCCAAAGAAAAAATGGAAGTGAAGCCCATGTGAAAAAAAGGGAACTGGCTGATGCTTCTAGCCTCGAGTAACTCTGCTAAAATTAGTAGTGCTTACCAATTATAAGTCAGCTGTATATTTTGTATTTCAGGTTTGGCTTCATGCACCATATGAACTTCATCTTTCATTATTTGAACATTTCATTGAACTTCTTACTGAATCCAGGTAATAGCTGACACGTTTTTGTCTTATATACATTATAATATTTACAATGCAAATTTTGCCCTCCAGTCAATAACCTCGAAAGGTGTAATGTCTTCTTGCTCTGGGTTAATTCTGTTTCACAGTTTGATTTTGTTTTTTTTTGTGGTGGGGATGGGGAAGTTGGAAAAGAGGGTTAGAACTCATGGAAAAACAATGTGCAGACTGGCAGCTGTGCTGAATAGTCAAAACATCCCTGGCCATTTGAAGGCCCCGATCAGGTAATGCTCGGCTTCGAAGACTAGGGTAGAAGCTGCAATCATGTGATCGGCCTTTGTATGTCAGCGGTCAGCACCTTGAGTGTTTTCTTTGATGAAACTTTATCTTTAAAATTGACTTGACTTAATTAGAGTCCACATTAGAGATTCTGTTCAAAGGGCATAGTATGATAACATCTTTGTAGGTTCATAGGCTTTGAATCCAAGCTTTGAATCCAAGCTTTGTAGGCTATGAATCCAAGAAGTATGTCTGTGGTCTGCTGTCCAAACCTGACCCAAATAATTTGTTACTAGAAATTGGAGTAAAAGAGGTTTCTCAAACCAAGAAGAGATGCTCATTTATTTAAGCTGTCCTTTTCTCTTTCAGTGAAGCAGCAAAAAATGCTAAATTGATGAGGGAGTTCCAGCTAATCCCCAAACTCTTGCTGACTCTTCGAGATATGTCTCTGTCTCAGCCAACTATTGCTGCTATTAGCAATGTACTGAGCTATTTGCTTCAGGGGTTCCCCAGTGGCAATGACCTACTCAGGTACCATAATGATTCACTGAGCTTAGTTTTATTTTTTTCTTTACAAAAGAGATTTGCATGTTTCACTGTGAGGGTGCATTTTTATTTTTTCTTCTGATTAGTCCTTATTTCCTTTTGTGTAAAAAGGTTCTTCTTGCATGGGAGATGGGAAATGCTTGGGCATAGAGACATGTAGGGAATGAATACATACTCAGGTATTTATATACCGCCTTGCACTGTTTTTTAGACAGCATTCAAGGTGGTTTACCTAGGCTAATCAAAACCACCATTTTTCAATAGGGTTTTTACAATATGTTCTGTGGAAAAGACTCATAGAACCCTCAGTTCATCAGATGTTACATTTGCAGTGTGATTATCTCTTCTGGCTGCGTGCCATCAAGATTTCACATCATATATTGAGCTCTGCCAGGTCCTCAAGGCTATTTTCCATTCTGTGCTGGCTGACCTTTTCACACACTATCCCGCACTCTTACTTTGCGGCGGCTCATCAACCCAGCAACTGTTCTGTCACAAAGAGTAACAGCAGCTTGTCAGCCTAGCATTCTGTCTCCCATCCAAAGTGAGACCATGATAGTTCCTACTTAGCTCTTCAGTCAGTACTGCAGCTCAACCATCAGACTACGTCTCCTATAAACAATTTTCATGTACAATTTTGACATGCTTGCCTGTATATTGAGTAGTGTAATAATTTACTCAGTGGCTGCAATCTTTGGGCAATTGATGTGTTTAGTTGCTGTATGTTTGTTTCCTTATTTAATTAATAAATTTTAACCCTACCTTCCACCCCCAACAGTCATCTAAGGTGGCTTACAGATGTAATAAAAACATCAAAAATGTAATACACTAAGCATAAAATATCACAGTGCAATAACAGATTAATTTTAAAAAACCAAAACAAGACAGAGTTAGATGCTGCAAGTTTTCTTAAAGTTTACTTCTAAGTATTCTTTTTATTCTGTAGCTGATGCTAATGGACAAATTAAACCCCATCAGTCATACAAAGTGCATGTCAAGCACATTTTTTCTTCTTCTATCCACCAAGGTTTGGACAGTTCATCTCTTCTACTCTGCCTACATTTGCAGTCTGTGAGAAATTTGTAGTCATGGAGATGAACAATGAAGAAAAACTTGACAATGGTAAGTAGTTCCTGGTTTCTGAGAAATACTGGAAGAGAAGGAGTCACTTGAGGCATTTTTTTTCATGACTATGGATATTGTATTCCATATTTCAGTACTTGTGTGCCTGGCTTTAATATAATACATTGTTTGCTTTCAAGCAGTCTATTTTGAATTTTCTCTTTCCTATTTACTGTAGTTTGCATTCCACAATTTCTAGTTGGGAGCCAGATCATCAAGCTCAAGCAAATCTCAGCCATAATACCAGAAAAAAAGCATGTGTGCATGTGTTACAAATGATAATTTTAGAAAATAGAGTAGAAATATTCCAAAAATTAACTAGATCTGTGCATTTTTTTAGGGACAGAAGATGATTTTGGAGGTCTTGTTTCTGCAAATCTTATTCTTCTGAGGAATAGACTGCTGGATATCCTGCTAAAACTGATGTATACATCTAAAGAAAAAACAAGTGTCAACTTGCAGTGAGTGACCTAAATTTTGGGGGGAAATGTGGCTGTGGCAAGAACCCAGAACACATAACGGATTAAAAAACAAAAGTCTTTTAACTAACCTCGGCATGTAGGTTGGGTGATCTGGCTTTAGCTGCTTCCAGCAAATTAGGGTGTCCATAGCCAACTGCTTTCTGTGTGGATGACCCAAGAAGGTTAGATGACTGGAGTCGCCATTCCTGTTAAATTGATAGGAATCGAGTGAAGCCAAGGGGCGGGCTTAGCGGCCATGTTTGTGTGCCCCAAACAATCTAGATTCCAAGCATTTCAGATTGCTTTTCTGGTAGTGTTTGGGACTGAATAGTTTACTCCTGAAATAAAAACTTACCAAAATAACAACGTGTGATCGTGTAGAAACATCAGTGGTAACCATATTATGAGTTAATATGCAATTCCAAGGTTTAATTCCGCGTAATTATATTACTGAACACACCGGACGAAATGCTACTTGCTGTCTATTTAAACTCGGATTGCACTGTTTTGACAGACTTATTTTTTGCACAACCAAAAATAAAGTGTGAACGGGAAGGAAAGAATAAAAGGGGAGGGTGGGCGATTCGCACACCTGTATGTAGAACACAGAGGCATGCTTGCAGACGTTGAGATTAACTTTTACACATGTGCAGGGACATTTTGAATCATGAATTTTTTTAAGGAGGTTGTACAATCCATCATTGCCTGTAGCCCACAATGGACCTTTCCTCCAGAAATCGGTCCAATTCCCTCCTAAAGACATCAAGACCAGATGCAATGATTTTAATTACCTGTGCAAAGTAATCCCATTTTTCGTACAGCGATTCGCACACCCGTATGCAGAACACAGAGGCATGCTTGCAGACATTGAGATTAACTTTTACACACGTGCAGGGACATTTTGAATCATGAATTCGCGGCAGTCCTCATTGGCGGGAAATGTCTGAGTCAGCCATATTTGTGTGCCCCAGAAGCTTCAAGAAATAGAGCTCATGCCGACTCCAGTCATCTAACCTCCTTGGGATGACCCCTGAAAGGGACACTTGACAGCCATTTCTCAAAGGCTTCAGGCACAGAGGTAGTTTTGAGGGTTAGCAATGGGCCTTTCTGAAGATTCAGAGTCCTTAGCAGCTTCCCAGTGATTCTGACTCCAGACCTGCAACAAATCGCTGTAATTGCCACTACTGTGCTGCAGTCAACTGGAGGGGCCAGTCACCAGCACAGGCATGATATGACTACATTGAACCAGTACATTGGACCTGATCTTTTATGCTGTGTCTTGTCATCAGCTCAGAGGTTTACACCTAAAGTCTCAGTGAATTCTAGTCATGTAAACTACTTGTGGTGCTACTATAGAGAAAGTACAGGCATATAAATATGCGCAGGTGGAGCCTTCTCATCCTCTTGTTTTCCCATCCAATGATTTGACTCAGCACTACCAGCAGAAGAGAAGGGCTCTTTGTTAAACAAACACATGCTGTTAATTAAGCATTTAAAAAAGCGTTTCAAAAAAGCTTTTCTTACCACAGCAACACAGCTGCAGCTATGAGATCTGCAGCCAATCTCATTAGCTCTGAGATAAGGCCTCCTCCCTCATTCAGGAAGTGTGATTAATCACTTTCGTTTTGTATTTTTCGCCTTGCTCCAAGGCGAAGGGAAGAGGTTAATGGATACTAATTGCTCTTAGCCCCTGAAGAATGGCTGCAGCCATGGTAAGATAAACTTTTTTAAAGGCTAAATGCTAATTAACAGCATGATTTCATTTAATACTTTTTTTTTTTTTTTGCATCCCAGAGAGCTCTTGGAATGGGAACCGTTATGGATAAAAAGGCTCCATCTGTATTAAGTGAGTCACCCATCTAAGGGTTTGGACAATAATATGTAAAAGCTCCAATTACTATTGATCTGTATACCTCTCACCTTTCTTTATCTTTGCCTACCAAAAGCCAGTTTGTGTGACACCTAAGTGTCACACAACACTAATTTCAACACTAATTTCAGAAGATACCCCAGCTTGAGTTTCTAAGTTGAATTCCTAAACTGAGAGTCATCCACTAAGCGTACCACCTAAGTTCACCTCTGCAGCTCTTAGATGGTGCATGATGTTCAGTGTACAAAATATTCACTAAAAGCCATTAACGCACAGCATTTGTCAGGTCAGATTAACTATCTGTATAGTTCCAGAGAAACCTTCTATTTGCTTTCCAAATATTAAACTTGAAAATTAATTGGATCTTGAAGTAACTTATAAATTCAAACATAATTGAATTGTGAATCAATTATTTTATATGTATTTCTAATTAACTGTGTTATCTTTTACATTGAATATGATATTCAGAATACTCTAAAGTGTTCTGATGTAATCTAAAATGCATGTTCAACCTTGCAAGACCTAAATTAGGTTATATTTCTGTATAGGTCTTTTAAAAAAAAAACCTAGTGTCTTGCCAAATATTATGTCTCTAATTCGACAGTCTTTTTTTAATCCTCCTGGGCCTACCTATTTTGATTGTGGACCACTGATGGGTGATATTCAGAAGTACTCCTGTAATAATTTTCTTCTCCTTGCTTAGGGCTTGTGAAGAATTGATTCGGACCCTTGGGTTTGACTGGGTTATGCTGTTCATGGAAGAGCACCTGCACCCTACTACCGTGACTGCAGCCATGAGGATTCTGGTAGTCTTGTTGAGCAATTCAGCTGTTCTCATCAAGTTTAAGGAAGGGCTCAGTGGCAGCGGCTGGCTCGACCAGACAGATTCAGTATTGACTAATAAAATTGGAACAGTGCTTGGTATGACTCTTTAATATGTTATCTTAATTTCTGTACCTTTTGATCTTAATGTTGCACAATGAATACAAAATTGATCTGGTACTTGAAGAACCGGTTTCAGTGTAGTAATTTGCAGTTTTGATATAGTTTCTGAAAAAAATTATGGGGATGGTGCACGTGAACATGCAGAATTTTTGCTGCATAGGTCATTCTGTGGAATATACTCACACATAGGATCGATTCACTTAGGCCGTATTGGTGGATAATCTGAACTTCCGCAATTAATGTGTCTTGATTATGACCGTAAAGTATGGTGTGGGGATATTTTAGACACACAGTCCCCTTTTTGGTCCCTTCCAAATAATCTCATTTTTCTGATTTCACTAGAGAAGCATGAGATGAAGCCATAAGGGAGCAGCTACTGCACCTTCTTTCCTAATGCAATAATTAGCCCAATATAATATTTAGGAAATTCAGGTTGAGCCTAATTATCTGTGAATTTTTAATCTGTGGATTTGGCTCAATGCAGGTCCCCCAGTCCCATGTTGAACCAAATTCGGCTCAACCTGAAGCCTCCAAGGGCGACTGGAGTTAAACAGCAAGCACAGATTTCAGCAGCCCCATTGGCTTGGCTGGGGCTTACCCAGGGCAAGGGAAACATCCCCCTTGCCCAGTGGTGAGCTCCAGCACAGTCCTTACCTGCACTTAAATACAGCACAGGCCAGTCGCCCTGCCTATTCCAGCGCAGGTTAGGATTGCGCTGCCTGCATGATAGTCTTATGTGTGATAAGGTATTTAAGTGACAGTATGGAACTTCTGATTCTCCACTTTTCCTTTTATGTTGAACAAAACCTTTCCCTCTTCTTTTCTTAAGTGTGTGTGTTTGTTTATGAGTGCAATCCTAACCTAGAATTAGACTGGCCAAGTCACTTGTCCTGGCCCAGGAATGTTGCAAACAGGCCGTGAAGTGCGTTCACAACACTCGCTGAGTCAGGGAAGCTGGCGCTCTGATGTGTTCCAAACTCCCTGACTCCCAAAGTGTTGCAAACGCACTTTACGGCCATCACAAATGACTTATGCCGACATAGCTCCAGGTTAGGATTGCACCCTAAATATACTTCTGTTAGGATCATTTCAGATTATTCTAAAAACATGCAGCTTCACATAGGGAGTTGTTTCAGGTTTGTACTGAGAATAGATGTATTATTGTACTTTTAAAATTATACGTTCATGATATCAGCAGAAGAATAAAACCGTTGTAGCTGTCCATATCAGTGAAACTGAAATCAGATTTACAAATGGTGAAACTTGCAGTTCAGAACCTAGTGTGGTATCGCTCCAAATACTTCATAATATTGAAGTTGTTCTATGTATTTTTGACAATTCAGTATAACTGAGGAATACACTATGCATAAGTACTAATCTGAAGTGATAAAGAGGATGCATTCTTCCATTGTGATGGTATTTATAAATAAGACTTAACCTAACTTTCTTTTTTATGGGGTGCTTTCCTTCCTCAGGGTTTAACGTTGGCAGGAGTGCTGGTGGCAGATCGACTCTCAGGGAAATTAACCGGGACGCTTGTCATTTTCCGGGTTTTCCAGTTCTTCAGTCATTTCTTCCTAAGCACACTAATGTACCTGCACTCTATTTCCTTCTCATGGCACTTTTCCTACAGCAGCCAGTCACTGAACTGCCTGAAAACCTGCAGGTCAGTGCACCTGTCATCACCAGCCGATGTAATCAGGGTGGCCAGGTAGGGATTATCTAGTAAGATATCGATTTTATTAAGTGTGATTCTGGGGAAAAAAATTTATTAATTTATTCTGGTTTGGTTTTGTCTTTTCCACTTTTCCTGCAGCCAGCACTGCAGTCCTTGGAGTGAGGGGGGTCAAGGGAGGCTGGAGAGACCTGTGGATGGCTCCCAAGCCTCCAAACAGCTAAAAAGAACAAAAAACAGGCACTTCCTGTTTCATGATGAAAACCGGAAGTGCCTTTTTTGTTGTTTTTAGATGTTTAGACTCCCCAGGATACCCCAGACCCCCTCTGATCCCCCAGAACTGCAGTGCTGGATTCAGGTAAGTGGGAAAACCTCCCGTCCCTGGCAGTAGCGTGGTCCTGGGGATCACATCGCTGCCTTCCCCCCACTCCCGTAAAAACGTAACTGATTCCCAACATCTGTGGAAGTTTGGGAACCACTGCAATAGGCCATATTATTCCACATAATCCTCTTTTATGGACTTGTCTGTCTAATGTTCAGCGCCACCAAACTGTGGCATAAAACCGTCAAAACTTGCTGATATGAATCAATCTCTCATTTATGTATCACTTTTCAACAAAAAGTTGACAAAGCGGTTTACAGGCAAAAATAATATTAAGGTTAAATGGCCGGGGGAATGTACAGTTCTATGTAATCCTTCCTTTGAGAGTTCAGGCAATGTTGCACTTCTTGGAAAAATCTTTTACTTATCAGGCAATGGTCTTTGAACAGTAAAAGATTACAGGCTTTCCCCAATGGATGGTTGGCCCAGTCAACGCAAGTTCCTGCTTAGCCCCTCTTATTCGTTTGAGGATGCATTGGCAGTGTCCTTAAGCACTGAATGGACACTAAAAGCACTCATGGACACATGTTCCCCTCTTTCCATATTGCAAAATGAGGTGCTGTATGGGAAGACATTTCCCCTGCTGACATCATACTTCTCATGAATGTGGACTCTTATTTGTTCCTCATATTTCTTTGGTATTCAGGTTAAATGTGTTTCTTTACTAGTGATCCAATTTGGCAGAGACCATTCCATGTTTAAACTATTGCACTGTGCTTAGTATGTCCTTAAGTCCTTACTAAATAAGTAGTGCAGGCTGAGTGCCATTGGGCTTTTAGGCATCTGATGAACTGAATGAGTTTGCCTAATTGCAACCACTGCCACAGATTGGTCCATACAGATGCACCATGGCCAAAATACAACATGCTTGAGCTGCATGCACAGCTAGCAAACTGATACTAAAAAAAAGAAGAAAAAGATTGTGGGCTTATTATTGTTTTTTCATCTCCCCTCTTCCCCCCATTTTTCTTCATTCAATAGTTTGACTTGGACTCAATTTGGACATTTATATTTGGTGTTCCTGCATCAAGTGGCACAGTGGTTTCCTCAATTCACAATGTTTGCACAGAAGCTGCATTTTTGTTACTGGGAATGCTCAGGAGTATGCTGAATTCAGTAAGTATGAAGCTTCTTTGAGTATTTATTTACAATTACAAATTGGCTTATTTATACTATCTCATTTTTAGAAAGCTCAGGGTTGCTTATCTGAAGTGCAAAAGCAGGTTCCCCTGCAGATACTGATAAAGCTGAGATCTGCTTATCCGTAATTGCATCATTCTGTCTATTAATTCCATAATGCCATCCATTAGACATGATTCTTTATAGGTAATAGAAGGAAGAATCCTTGCTCCAGGGAACGTATCCTCAGCTCATTCCCCTAAAAATTCATTTTCTCCAGAAAAGTGAAGATAATGTTATATTCTCTCTTGTGTTCTTTCCTTCAATTCATACTGCTGAGTTTAATATTACTAATTACTTTTATCATAATTTTCAATATAGTGCAAGAATACAACCTTAAAATATATCCCTCTAACATAATTATTATTATTATCCTTGGATTGAAGTCAAGATTTATTGTGTTAATCTGGTGTAGGGGTGAAATGTATCTCAAAGAAATCATTAAACACCTGGGAATTGTTTTAATAAAGAGCTCATTTACAAGTAAAAAATTAATCCTTTATTGAGAATCGACTTTCACAGGCAAGACTGGCAGCACTTTCCTTTTCAGGGGGAAAGCTTTTTGGAGAGGTGCTCGATTCAGTCCTTGTGGAAAGTAAAGACAAAAGGAAAGTCTCACCTACTAACTGGAAAGAGCCTGTTAAGTCTAGGCAACCATCCTTTCAGGGAAATACCCAACCCTTTCGCCCTAAGGGAAAGTCCAAATTCAGATCCAATGGGAGCAGATTTAGTCAACAGCGTTCCTCTGGGAAACCCCACGGCTCCTCTGGGTTTGAATCTGGATCCTCCTCAGCCTGAATCTGGATTTATAGACGGTTCCGGTGGGGCCTATCTCCTGGATTTCACGCATCGGTGTTCATCAGTGACCTCCGATGCATGGATTCTGGAGACTGTCTCTCTTGGTTACTCTCTGTAATTCTCCAGGCAACCCAAGGACTGTTGTCCAGGATTCCTTTCAAACATCAAGCGATGCTGGAGGAAATCGCTCACCTTCTTCTTCTTCTTCTTTTTTTTTTTTAAATGTGATTTGCAAGGATGTTGTTCTTGAAGGATCTGCAGTGCTAAAGGATATTTGCTCCAACCTCATAGCTAAATGTGTGTTTGTATTGTTCTGGGCTGACTATTTCCTAAGATCCTTGAGGTCAGCTTTCAAAGACACACTTTGCAAAGATCATTTGATTGAGAGTCTTGCCATCTGCAGAGGTTGGAGGTTTGTTGCAAAACTGACAGAGAGAAATAGGGGTAAGAAGAACATAAAAAACTAGACTGGAAAGTATTCACAACATGAACTTCGCAAATAGTGAAAAATCAGTTTTATTGAGTCACAAGGAAGGTTCTAACTAGGAAAAAGGGTGTAAAAGTTCAAATCGGTATACAATCCTACATGTCTCTATGGACATAAGTCCCACTAAGTTTGATGGGACTTTCTTCCAGGTCAGTCTGCATAAGATCACAGTGGGGGAAAAAAATTGGAGCAGGGCAGGGGGATGGGCTGGCAGGGATGGGGTATGTCAGGACTGGCGGCACTGGCATGTGCTGTATCCCATCTCCCTTCCCAGGCCAGGTCCACTGACACAGATCCACTTGGACTTGCACTTGCAATTTAGCAGGTGCAGGTCTGAGTAGATCCATTCCTGCAGCTAGGGCTTTCCCTGGGAAAAAGGGGACAAACCTTACATCGAGGAGACCTGTGAACTGCCAGATTCCCCCACGGGATTCAGCAAAAACAGTGCGAGTTCCGCTGCATCAGTATGGGGGAATTTCAATAGGACTGGGCTATTTGTAAGTACAGAGGTGCAAACCACCTGCTGTATTGAAAAAAATGTACAAAGTTGCCTTTTATATCACATTGTCATTTAAATTAAAAACTCTCCGAATTTTCCCTTTCATCACAGCCTTGGCAGTCAGAGGAAGAGGGCTCTTGGCTTCGTGAATATCCAGTCACCTTGATGCAGTTCTTTCGCTACTTATATCACAATGTTCCTGATCTGACTTCAATGTGGATGAGCCCAGAGTTTCTTTGTGCGTTGGCAGCTACTGTGTTCCCTTTCAACATCCGGCCATATTCCGAAATGGTATGAGACCCAAAATCAAAGTGGTATCCGACTATCTTATTTCAGTTCCCATTTGTTATACGTCATGGTATTAGATGGCCATTTGGATTGTAGATGGGATATAACTGAAGTATTCTGCAAGGTTTAAATAGCAATGCATGAGAGCCATGTCTGCAGTGATTGTAGGTTTGTTCTGTTTTGATGGACTGTTGTCAGACATGGTATTAGGCAGCTTCACATGCTCAGATCTTGGTAGCAATGGTGTCTCTGATATCCTGAGCCCCTTGCGTAGCCTCATCAACCCTCCTTGGGTCCACTTAAACTGTAATCAGCCGGTTTTTATGCTGGGGCCTGGAAGCTGGACGAGGGGAGTGGAACCACCTGTGGTGCTGAAGGCTAATCTGGAGCTCTTGCTTTTAGGTGAGCTATAAAGCCCTCTGGCCTGGCACAGATTTGAGTAGGCTGACGGGGCAACAGGAAACTTACCTTGAGGTGAGGTGAACAAAAGTTCTCTTCCTTCGAGGAGACCTGATCACCTTCTGCCATTGAATGCAGTGCCTGCCTCCACCAGTGTTAATGGCCGGGAATAGGTTTCGGGCAATAGTTAGTTAAATGAGATTAATCTTCAACAAATTCTACCAGTCAACTTATCCATTTTTGCATTGTCCAGGAACTTTTGTAGCCACTTCCTGATTGTAGGGGAGAGAGGTTTTTTCCCAGTGATGTGCACAGACAATTTTTTCAGATATTAATAAGTTTGCTGTAAGAAATTTCTTTTTCTTTCTTTTTTCTTTTTCTTTTTGGAATGAAAGATATCCAATGCAGATACACTGATAAAGATTAAGTGTAGTCAACATCAGAGGGCTACTGTAAGGATGGAATGAGCATTTTGGAGAAACGATAGGTATACAAATGTATGCTCTGTTTGCAAAGTGTTGGAGGGAATGGAAAAAATTGTTTAGATATTGGAAGATTCCACCATGCTAACAATCAGTATATGAGACTTCCTGTGAGAGGTGTCTGAAAAATAAAACACTTAAATTAACATCAAACAGCCCTCTTTTCCTGCCTTGCCAGAGATAGGCTGAATTGTAGTAAATCACTGAATTTGTAACATTTGGGGTTTTTTTGTTTTTAAAAAAAATAGGTTACTGATTTGGATGATGAAGTTGGATCTCCAGCAGAGGAATTTAAAGCTTTTGCCTCTGACACCGGAATGAACCGGAGCCAATCAGAATATTGCAATGTTGGATCCAAGACCTATTTGACCAACCACCCTGCAAAGAAGTTTGTGTTTGACTTCATGCGTGTGCTGATCATTGACAACCTCTGCCTTACACCTGCCAGCAAGCAGACTCCACTAATAGACCTTCTCCTGGAGGTATAGTTGGTATATTTTCATTGTTCAATTAAGGAAGATTGCAGTGAATACTTTTCATTGTTTATTGCTAGGTACTGTATTGACTACACAAATGTCTGTTTTAAGGAGTAGAAAAGACAAGTTAAAGAATTGTCTTCTGTCTCAGATCTAGCTCCCTGTCTCCTTATCTTTTTGAACCAGGGAACCACTCAGACAGGTGAGAGGGAGAAAGACAGAGGTAGGCGTATGTAGGAGTTACCTGAGTTTCACCTCTGTCTCTCTGTCCTCTCCAGCTAGAAAACAACTTAAGAAGGAAACCACAACAGAGGGGCACCAAAGAGGGTCTGTCTGTACTTGCTTATGTAGAGCCAGAGGTGGTTTGGGAGTTAGACCTGGAACATCCAGGTACAAATCTCTGCTTAGCCATGAAGTTGCCCGGGTGGCCTTGGGCCAGTCTCTATCGCTCGGTCTCACCTACCTCACAGGGTTGTTGTGAAGACAAAAGGAGGGGAGCAACTATATACACCACCCTGAGCTCTTTGGAGGCAGGGCAGCGTAAAAATGTGAAAAATACTACATTTCTCTGCTCCATTTTGTAGTGGGAGGGGGGTGGATGTTGGATAACACTTGGAGATCACCATCATCCTCCATTTAGAACATCTTGCCCATAAAACTGCATCCTATACTGTAGATATTTAAAAACCTGGTTATCATTGCTCATTTATTGGTGCTCTATGTAGGTTTTCTCAGTAAGCTTATAAAGGTGCTTTTCATAGTCAATTTAGCAAGTAAGAACCCAGGGCATTTACTTCTTTCATTTTTAGAAGGAAAATAACATCAACAAAATCTTTACATTTTCAATTCTGACTTAAGACATATATTAGTTTGATATTAGCACTAGATGTTATCAGTGGCCTTGTGCATAATTTTCCATTTGGCAGTGCAGTGCATGAAATCGTCCTAAATTTCATTCCCCTTTCTTATTATATATGCGTGTGTTTTCCAGGCCTCTCCTGAGAGATCAACAAGGGCACAACAGAAAGAATTTCAGACTTATGTTTTGGACAGTGTGATGGATCACTTGCTTGCAGCTGATGTTTTATTGGGTAATTAACATTTTGTTTTGTTTTACTTGTAAAGCCTTTCCTTCAGTATCTTCAATGACACTTCTATTCAGTCTCAAGAAATACGCAAATTAAATTGGGAGTGTATACTCTTCACAACCATTATCCAATCAATTAAGCATTTTAAACTATTGGTAGAGGTGTTTGAAAACAGGATTATTTTACTCAGGAGTAAGCCCATTGTGTTCAGTAAGACTTACAGCCCAATCCTAAACTGTCCGGATCCCGTAAGAGCAGTGATAGCAAAATGGCTACTGCTGCATCCTACGGAACCCGTGGCATAAGAAGAGCCCCACTGGATCAAGCCAAAGGCCCATCTAGTCCAGCTTCCTGTATCTCACAGTGGCCCACCAGGTGCCTAAGGGAGTTCAGTAGACAACAAGATGCTTGCATCCTGTTGCCTCTCTCTTGCACCTGGCATTCTGCAATAGCCTACTATTAATGTAAGGAGGTTGCCCAACCCATCATGGCCTATAGCCCATGATGGACTTTTCCTCCATACCAGAAATCCATCCAGTCCCCTTTTAAAGGCATCTAGGCCAGATGCCATCACCACCTCCTGTGGCAAGGAGTTACATAGCTTAATTACCTGCTGAGTAAAAAAGTATTTCCTTTTATCTGTTTTAACTCTCCCAACACTCAATTTCAGTGGATGCCCCCTGGTTCTGGTATTGTGAGAGAGGAAAAAGAACATCTATTGACTCTATCCCTTTCGTGCATAATTTTATTTGTCTAAATCATGTCCCCCCTCAGGCGCCTTTTTTCCAGACTGAAGAGCCCCAAACACTTCAGTCTGTCTTCATAAGGGAGGTGCCCCAGCCCCGAAATCATTTTTGTCACTCTTTTCTGCACCGTTTCCGGCTCCACCATGTCCTTTTTGAGATGCGGTGACCAGAACTGTATGCCGTACTCTAGATGTGGCCTTACCATTGATTTGTACAATGGTATAATAATTTTGGCGGTTTTATTCTCAACCCCTTTTTTAATTACCCCAAGCATGGAATTGGCCTTCTTAATTGCTGCCGCACAATGGGTCGATACCTTCATTGAATTGTCCACCAACACCCCAAGATCTCTCTCCTGAGCTGTCACAGACATGAGCAGTGTCACAGACAGCTCAGAACCCATTAGCCTATAGGTGAAGTTTTGGTTTTTTGCCCCAATGTGCATCACTTTACACTTGTCTACGTTGAAACGCATCTGCCATTTTGCTGCCCATTCCCCCAACTTGGAGAGGTCCTTTTGGAGCTCTTCACAATCCCCTCTGGTCTTCACCACCCGGAAAAGTTTTGTGTCATCCGCAAACTTGGCCACCTCGCTATTTATGTTAGTCTCCAGTGGCAGCTGCCATCTCCTTCCCCCGAGGAAAACTGTTGGTACCGCAATGGGACTCTTCACATCTCCGCTGGCTATTTTGCAGTCCCTACTCTTTGGGTCTTGAAAATATGCTTTACGGCACATTTACAATATCCAGAGCCAGCGGTAAACATGTACCACCAGCATTATGGCCCTTTGGCCATTGTCTTACTAGAAACGAATACCTCTAATATTAGTCACTACATCGTTTTGTTTTCTGGTTTTACCTTGTTGAGACTTGGGTTAGGGGTAGACCAAACAAAGGGTGTGCATCAATTGTATACGTGTTGAAAAATTTATGTGAGGTTCAAGCCCATTGTATTTGTGTGTGTGTGTGTGTGTGTGTGTGTGTGTGTGTGTGTGTGTGTGTTTCTGCTGGAAAGTTACCCTACATTTTTCCTTTCCAATCCAGCTTATATAAGTTAAATAAGAGGTTCATCGCCAAATGTTATGCACTATATCATATTTTAGTTTGAATTAAGAATGTTTGGTTATATTTCAGTCAAGTAAAAATGGTGTATTTCTGCTCCTTTGGGCACTAGTTCTTTGGCAAGTTCGACACAGGTTTTCTCAATATAGGAAGGAGGGTTTTTTGTTTGTTTTAAACTTCAGCATCAGAGGCCTCACACACACTTCACCATTTTGGATAGTGCACCAGATATGTCCCTTCCTGGAGAAGATAAATCTGTCCATTATCATTGATGTCTTAGTACATTGGAAGTGTTCGGAAACTAGGGCTAGTCTGGAATGAAACAGCCATATTATCTGGTGCATGGATACAGAACTTGTAACTCCATTGCTGCTCCATCTGCACTGACTGCTTGTGCTTCCTCAGTCCAGTTCAAAATACCCTTTAAAGCGCTAAATAGTCTGTTTGACAACACTATTTAGCACATGAGACACATGAGACACATTGTCTCAGCACATGAGACAATGCCTGCAGTTGGGGCACCTAAACTTTGGAATGCTTTCCCTTGGAGGCCACTTCCGATATTTCTCTGCTTCCTTTTCAGCAAGCAGCAAAGACTTGATTCTTTCAATAAGCGTTCAGGCTTTATTCAGGCTGATTTTGCTGTTTTATTTGCAACTTTGAGCTAAGTGATTGGCCACTACGTCGAGGGCCCAGTCCTGTCCAACTTACCAGCGCTGATGCAGCAGCAATGGAGCCCCGTTTAAGGGAACAACTATTCCCTTTGCATGAGGAGGCCTCCATGACTGTCCTCCCACCTCAAGATTCAATGACACCCTATTGACACAGCTGCATTGGCACTGGAAAGTTGGATAGGACTGGGCCCTAATTTGTTTTCTGGTTTTAGCTTGTTGAAGACTCCCTGGAAGGTCTACTCAGCCAAAAAGATAATTAGAATTAGTTTTAAAAAATAATAATAATTAATCATAGTATTGTCATTGTGCTTTAGGTGAAGATGCATCTCTGCCTATTACAACTGGAGGAAGCTACCAGGTGCTTGTAAACAACGTGTTCTACTTCACACAGCGTGTTGTAGATAAGCTCTGGCAAGGCATGTTCAACAAGGAATCCAAGCTGCTTATTGATTTTATAATCCAGTTAATTGCACAGGTATGTGCACTTCTAAAAAAATACTGGCCTGTTTAATTTTGGCATATTAAAAATTGCTGTAGGTGAGAGCACACAGACCAACAATGTCTTTTTTTCTGTAGTAAATAACTACCTTTGTGGTTTGATTACATTTACGACAAAGGTTCCCTGATCGCTCATTGCTGTGAGACAGTGTTTCTCAAACACTGGGTGGGGGCCCACTTGGTGGGTCCCGACCTGATGTCGGGTGGGTTGCGGAAAGCTGGGAGCAGTCATCTTGGGAGCTGCAGAATTGCTATATTCCTTTTGTGAGTGTTAACAGTTTGTATTTTCAAGCAATAATTATTTTAAATTTTGGTTTTAGTTCAGTGCGCTTACATAATATTTTGTCCTAATCTTGCTTTCTATCAGGGATGTTTCATGGCTGTGCAATTGCTGTAGTCCAAGAATGCCAGTTTAAATTACAGGAGTGTCATTTGATTACTTCACAATGAAGGCACTTCCTGCTTGAAGATGTCACTTCTGTCTGTGACATCACTTCCAGGTTAATAACACCACTTCCAGTGAAACTCGACTTGAGTTTCTAAAAAGTGGGTCCCGATCTTAAAAGTTGAAGAACCACTGCTGTAAGAAATAGAAATTATTATTTTAGTAACAGTGAGGCAGGGACGTGGTGGCGCAGCGAGTTAATCCGCTGTTGCTGGGCTTTCAACCGCAAGGTTGGGAGTGAGGCAGTATTTGAATGATTCAAGCTCTATTTTAAATAGCTAAATTTCAAGGTAGTTAAATCTTCACACAAATCTGAGTAGGTGAGATTAATGACAATGTATAACAACATGGTTGACAAAAATGTTGATGCAAGAATGTCAGTCTTTTGAAATACTTGTGTATTTTTTCTTTAGTCGAAAAGAAGATCTCAGGGATTGTCACTGGACGCTGTTTATCACTGCCTGAATAGGACCATTTTGTATCAGTTCTCAAGGCCACACAAAACTGTTCCCCAGCAAGTCGCTCTCCTTGATTCTCTAAGGATGCTCACGGTCAATCGCAATCTGATCCTGGGGCCTGGGAATCATGACCAAGAGTTCATCAGTTGCCTGGCTCATTGCTTGATTAATCTGTATGCAGGAAGGTAAGTCCCATAATTTAGTCTTTATACTTTTGTTTGCCTAGTAAATTGTTTATTTCACCATACAGAAACAAGATGGTGTGGTACTTTGATTGATGGACTTGGAAGAGCTGGGCAGAAATCCTTGCTTATCCATGAAGGTTACCGAATGACCTTGCACCAGTCACTGTCTTTCAGCCTAACCTACATCACAGGGTTATTGTGAGGATAAAGGGCAGGGGATGAGCGGTTGGTGCTGCTCTGAGCTCCTTGCAGAAAAGAAAGTAAAATGGACCCTCATTATCTTCTATTCCGTTCCAGCAACCTCTTGGGAAAACTGATACCGGCAGCCTTGGGGAGCTGCAGCTTTGGGAACACAAGACCCTGATTATTATAAATGATGTATTAGTTATTATTAATACATATTATTTCTTTCTAGATCTTTTCTTTGTCTAAGAGGTTGTGATAGATAGTTGTTTTTAAAAGTGTGACCTGATGCTAAAGTGTTTGGGAAGCACTGTTTCAGGTTGTTAACTGATATGGGGTTTTCCCCTAGGAGTCCACAAATGTTGGCTGGTCTTGATGGACAGCCCTGAAGTTGTGGTCCCCAGGTCCCTACCCCACTCCAAGGTTTTCTTCCCAACTTTGCAACGTAGGACTAGACACAATCCCCTGCTTCCCTCTCCAGCCAGGTTCTGGCTTAGAGTGGTGAATCATTCCTGCAATTGTGCTGCAGTTCCAGGGTACTCCAAGAACCTGTTAAGTGTAGTGCAACAACATGCTCCCGTTTCTTCTGTAAAGCTGGGGCAGGGACAGGGATTGCCCTTGCTAATGAACCTGAGGCCTTTGAGCACCTTTCATGTGCATTGTGAAGATGATCTCTTCCACCTTACCCCCAGCACGCACTCCTCATTACAGAGGAGAACTAGGCTTGTTCCAGCACTACTCTTTGGCAGCGCTTCTGGTATTTCAAAAGCACAAATTAACATCTCAGTCCCCTTCTCCAATTTGAGGGGAAGGCTAGGACTCTCCGAACTTGCGGAAGAGCAGTGGAATACTGCCATAGAAGAGAAAATTGTGGGCCCCTTTTCCTTACAATACTACTTTTTTTGAAAAATTTGGTTGAATTTGTGGTATGCCAAAGATCTTGGTGTTTCTCCCTGGGCTTGTTCTCCCTCTCCTCCCCTTCCCTTTGTTTCCCTCCTGAGCAAATCCCTCTCCTTCACTTTCTTCTACCCTGTTGGATGATATTTGCAGCAGCGTAGATGGGTTTGGCCTGGAAGCAGAAGCCAGGATGACTACTTGGCACATAATGATCCCTTCTGACATAGAGCCAGATGGAGTCTACAGTCAAGATATTAGCGAAGGTAACAATGCGGAATTAAATAGCTAGAAACTTGGTCTTAAATATCAGCTTAAAGCCACCAGCTAGTTATGTATTTGTTATCCAGTTCCATTCTCTCCCTGTCCTTCATCTTTGGAGGACTTGGAGATGAATTAAGAAAAACGTACAAAGGATTAAAAAATGTGCAGGCTTCTACAATACGATATTGAAATGTATTATACTGAGGTATGGACTAGGGAATGAGTAATTGACAGCAAGCAGATGTTAGTCTTGTATAGATGAGCCTTTGCACCAATTACAGGCTGCATGTCTGCTTTAAGCAGATTCTGGTAAGCTGCAGTTAGGAATAATTAGGATTAGTCGTCCAGCCTGTCAGTGAAATCGACAGGACCGCTCACTCATGGGAAATAGCTTGCAATGCGCTACTTGGAAGAAAAATTAGGTTTATTACAGATCTATTTTGAAAATTACTGAATAGTAAAGTGCAGTTAGAAGACTAAAAGCAAAGAAGAAAGAAGCTGTCAAGTGAGTGACAGAGAGAGGGCATATTCAGGAACTGAAGTTTATGAATCCCAAAGCAAAACAGACAGAGCAGCGTCATATGCCAATGTAGATACCATGAATTGACTTGAACTGATACAATAACAAGAAATGTTGGCAGTAGAAATTGACATAGAGTGCAGTCCTAGCCTGGAGTTAGGCCGGCACAGTTAGACCAGCAAAGTTTGGCTGGCACCAGGGACACCCTAAAGTATGTTTGGACCACTCTCAGAGTCAGAGAGGCCAGCCCATAGATGTGTGCCATCCTCCCTGATTCCGAGAGTGGTCCAAACGTGCTTTACAGTGGTCCTTGTGCCAGCCAAACTTTACTGGCTTAACTATGCCGGCCCAACTCAAGGTTAGGATTGGGCCCACAGTGTCCTAACCGCACGATTTGTGCACATGAAGGCAACATTTTTTGAATAATTCTAGTCACTGTGTGAGAGTAATGCTGACCTCTCATCTTCTACTTACTGTACTGCCATGTGTCTAATATAAGTTCACAATGGTGTTATCACACATTTTAGGTCGCCAGCTTCTTCTGAAAGCTGTAAATCGTGTATGGACAGAACTGATCTACAGCAAGAAGCAAGTTTTGGAGGAAGCATTCAAAGTTTCCCTCCCCGTTAATGACAGAGGCCATGTGGATATTGGCATTGCAAAGCCCCTCATTGAAGAAGCTAGTTTAAAATGTTGGCAGAATCACTTGGGTAAGAGCATCTGTGCAGATTATTACTGTGTCAATATACTGTAGTTCAATGTTCGCTTAAGCTACAACATTTCTCTAAATTGAAAGTTATTGTAAAATGAATGTTTCAAAATTATGCTTGTAACTATTGTTACAACTATTATTAGTTGTAATTATTAGTTAGCACTAGTATTTCCTTGCCTGGTGGTAAGCCTCCTGTGCCCGTAATTTTGCTGGTACAGGTCTGAGTGGACGCAGGAAGAAGGATAGGATAACAGTGGCTCTGATGCTAGCGGTACCGCCCCCTTCTCGGCCTTGACGTGGCCCCTTCCTGCCCTGGTCTCCACCCTGTTCCTCTCCTTCCTTGCCCCATTATACTTGTCCCGTGTTGACTTAATAGCACCAAAACTCTTTGAGAGGCCACTTGCAGCTATGGCATGGCTGAGCAAAATGGCATGTCACCATTTGTGACAGACGTAAAGGATCTTCTGATGCCGGGATGCTAGTTTTGGCAGTACGAAGCCTAAGTGATCTTCCCATGAAGATAACAATGGAATAATTATATGCATTGTATTTATCCTGCATATCTAATTGGTAGTAAACCTTGCACGGCTTACGTTTGCATTGTGCTGCTGTATCTTAGGAGTAGCAGAGAGGCAGAAAGAAGGTTTAGACAACTGCAATTTTTGCAAGCTGCTATACCAAAATGGTGCTACTGTCTTGTTTGGCTAGATTTGCACTGCTTTGTTCTTGAGAACAGGGTGATCAAAGCCACACTGTAGCTCTAAAAACATTCATAGCAGCTTGAGTTACTGCTACTCTTGATAGGCACTTCTTGCAGCTCTGTTAAGGGTAGGTTGGAACATTTCATTTATGTATGTATGTACTTATTCACATACTGCCGTTCTGTCAGAACTCTCACTCATCTTTCCTAATGCTTGTCTCTAAACTTTTATGACAGGTAAATGTAGGCAGGTTATAATTTTAGAAAGTATATATGAAGTCTTAACATCTGAAACTCTGTTGTTGCCAGGTGTTCTGCAAATACAGGTGGGGTCTTTTTATCCACGAGGGTTATGTTCCAGGAGCCCTTACATATGAAAAAAAAAAAATTGGCGGGTAATTAAACCTGTGGATTTTCTCTACATCCCATCCTCTGGGCACCTGTCCGGATGGTTTTCTGAGGCCGTGTGCTTTGCACACAGCTTCTGTGGGGCTGTGAATGGTGGAGGAAGGACGGGTCTGGAGGGCGGGGTGGGGGAATATCCCCTATTCTCAGCCCTGCTGAAGCTGCGACTATATGCAGCTTTGACAGGGCTGAGAATGCTCTCTGCCTGAGTTTTTGATGGAACCATATAAAATCTACATGCTTAAAAAAAAAGTTAAGAGTTAGTGGAACAGTTCATGCAGTGGCAGTCAACCTTTAAGAAGGGGGGCAAGTGCCCTGGGCCCCACGTGGTGGACTGGGAGGAGGGTGGTGAAAAGGTGGCTCACCTTTTGGAGAGGCAAGCAGTGTTCAGCTTGCCCCCCCCCCCCGTACAGCTCCCAAATTGAGCCTGGCATGGCGTGGGCGCGTGGCGGAATGGCCCAAGAGGCAGGGAAACAGCAGATGGGGGTGGCATGCCTCCTTTTTTGCCCCAGGGTGACCCATTAGACCGCCCAGGGTGGTTCATAGGTCCGCAATGGATCATGAGAGAATTTGATTAAGATTCATGGTTCATGAATCTTCTACTTTCCTGGGGGTTACTAGGGTTCCATGAGTGTGTGTTGTAAAAACAGCTCCATGTTTCTCTTGGTATTCTAGCTCATGAAAAGAAATGCATCAGCAGAGGAGAAGCATTGGTTCCAACAACACAGTCCAAGCTTTCGCGAGTCAGCAGTGGCTTTGGTCTTTCCAAGCTTACCGGATCCAGGAGAAACCGAAAAGAAAGTGGACTTAACAAACACAACCTGTCCACACAGGTAGTTTACGTTGTCATTATTATTTGAAGAATTTACAGTATATGCCGCCTTTCCCATTCCAAAGCAAATTCTTAAGATGACTTACAGAGCTACAAAATAAAAATGCTATGTAACACAACAATCTGTTAAAAAAAAAAAATGAAAACCAGCATTAAAATATGGCCAGCGTAATCCAAATGTGGCTCTGAGCCAGCACAAGTCAACTTAGGAGCAGGCTAGGCCAGCGCATGGGTGTGCACTGGCATGCCTGGCAGTGGCATGCCTGCGCCTGGAGAAGGTAGGTTTGTGCCAACTTGGGCAGGCCAGCGTAAGTGGCTGGAGAGGGTTGGCGGGAGGGTGGAACAGGGATGTTTTGGGGCAGGAGGAGAGTAGCCCAGGAGGCTGGAGGGGGGGGCGTGAGAGGGGCTGCCCAGGAGGGAGGTGAGACCAGCTGCAGAAGCACAGGCCAGTTCCTAACCCCTGGCCCAACCAGCATAACACGGGCTGCTCGAATTTGCACCCGCGAAATCACAGGCACAGATCTAAGAAGCTCTATAGGGACTAACTGGCATGTGACATGTGATAAGGGGCGTAAAAATACCCTTACTCTGAGTTGCACCCAAGTCCAGCCCTACCTTGCCCTGGATACAGTGCAGGAAACTTGGCCTGCCTGTTCCAGTGCAAGTTAGGATTGCGCCCTTAAACTCAAACAAACAGAAAGGAAAATCAATTGCAATTTTCTTATATCCATGGCAAATTGCCCTGTGTTTTAGCCTAGCTTTAATACATTCCTTTTTCTTCACTGTTGTCTGGTACTAGTCAGGCTCTTAAGACATCCCTGAAAGCACTTTGGCCATAATCTACCAGTGGTTAAGCACTTGTAGACTGTCAAATAGCCATTAATAGGTTGCTGGCTTAGGACATAGTTAGTAATTGGAAACATCTCAGCATAGATATATCTATCAAAACATTGTAAATAATCATTTAACATTTTGATTTTTGCTTTATATGTATGCTTTAAAATAGTACTCTTTTCTGTATTTTCATATCTTTGTCGCTAGGAGATCTCTCAGTGGATGTTTACTCACATTGCAGTGGTTCGAGACTTAGTAGACATGCAGTATAAAGAATATCAAGAGGTAAATTAGAACAGTAATCAAAAGTAATGGATATTATTTCTGCATTAACTGCTTTAAAATTTTAGTTCTGCTAACTGCCAGATCCTATACTGCGCTGGAGCTGGCAGGCCTGTGCTGTATCCAGCGCAGCATAGGAGGTTGCTGGAGCTTACCTTGGAGCCAGAGCACGTTTGTCCCGTTACTCTAGGGTAAGCCCCAGCCATCCCTATGGAGTTGCTCAGATCTGCACCAGTGAAATTGCTGGTACAAATCTGAGCAGCCCAGGGATGGGGGTTAGGATCCAGCCTAACTGCCAGATCCTGACTTCGCCCACCTTCCCCGGTCAGCCCGCCCATGGGGCTGCTGTGCCCCTTTTTGTCTCCTTCCCAAGCCCCCGTGCTGGCTGAACTCAGCCAGGACAGAACAACACTGCCTCCATATCAGCATCCCTGGACCCGTGCTGCTCCCTGCATTGGCCCATCACCCCGTTCCTCGATGCGGATGTGCCTTATGGCACGTTTGTGACTCTGCTGGGCTGACGCAAGTGAGATGCATCAGCCCAACACCAAGGTTGGATTGCGCTCTTTGACACACTGAGTAGGAGGCATAATACAGCGAACGAATGCATAATAATAATAATAATAATAATAATGATAATAATAATGAAGTCTTCTGTAATGATGAATGTCCAATCTGCTTTTTAAACTCCAAGTGAGGAGCGTCACCTAGCTATGGGGTGCATAGATATTCAACGTAACGCCCTCAACTCTTGAAAGACATTGTCTCTTTTTCCCTCTTCGCTGCTGTGCTCATGAGACGATGTCAGTAGTAACGCAGTACAACATAGCTGTCCTATTTCAAACCAGGTTCTGTAGGCGTTTATGGCATATAAATAATCAGACTGTGGCAGTTAACCCATAGTGTCGATTACAGCGACAACAAAATGCACTGAAGTATGTCACAGAAGAATGGTCTCAAATTGAATATGAATTGTTGCGGGAGAGAGGATTATGGGGGCCTCCCATTGGCTCTCATCTGGACAAGTGGATGTTGGAAATGACGGAAGGGCCCTGTCGAATGAGGAAGAAGATGGTGCGAAATGACATGTTTTATATTCAGTATCCTTACATGCCAGATACAGAGCCTGAGACCAATATGCTGGTAAGTGCATTTAAGTGAATTTTTTCAACCTATAGTAGCTTTTCACAATTGTGCAGTTTTTTGCTTACATAGTATTAAAAAGAAGGTTCATTGCCATGCCTGTGTGCACAGTATGCCAAAAAGTCTTTGGCAGCTAATGCTTATATAAGAATATTTAATGTCTTTTGGTTCTCAACTGTAGGTTTATTGTTGGGCCTTGATTCATCTACAAGTGTTTACCAATATGTATCTTGTTGGGGTGTGGAATGTCTACTTAAGACACACACACGCACACGCACACACACACACACACACACACACACACACACACAGAGAGAGAGAGAGAGAGAGAGAGAGAGAAACTTTTGTTCGTCTGTTACTCTTTCTAGACTTTTCTTCTAGAGCCTACTGAATAATCCTCCAATTGGAGGATACTCCATTTTTGGCCATTCACCTGCTGTTTTTGCTTCCTCTAGGATCTAATTGATCCTCCACTTAGTGGATAATTGATGCAAAGCAAGCTGTGACTTGATTGACTCCCTCAAAGGGAAGAGTCATATCTGTGCAACTTTTGACTTGCAAACATTCTTGCAGCTCATCTGCCATGTAGTGTGGCCTACTACGTACTTCAGTGTCTGGTAATTTGCAGTTCCAGTTAGGCAGTAGAAACAGGAGGTTATTTGGGCTGTCATGCATTGGTAGTGTTGGTCACAAGTTGTGCCAGTCCATGTTAGGCTAATCAGAGATATCTGGTGAACTGGAAAAATACCAGTTCAGCATAGTGTAGAAATTTTTTTTATTACAAACATGATGTTGATAAAGTGGTGGCTTTTACATCCATTATATTTGGAGACTAAACATGCAGACCATTGCAGAACAAAAATGTGTCAATTTCGTGCACAAAATGTTGTTTGCACTAGAAAGTGTATTTCTTTCCTGCAGCCTTTTTTCATAATCAGGTATGCAGTAAACTGAGTTTGCCCTTGCCCTACTTTTAATAATTTCCACAGATGCTAGCGTTTTGGGCTGCAGTCTCCAGTGCAAAGACATGGAAAAATTCTGTCTGCTACTGGGAAGCTATCATTAAAGATGCAGCTTATGGCCACCATGATTTTGCCTATTGATACTCTATTTGTCATGTGAGCCTACCATTGTGTATTCTTCCTCGACATGATTCTTGTCCCTGATATTTCTGTACTTAATGCCCTATTTTCAGTCTGACTTCTCAAGTAAGCCTCCTGAGACATCTGATGATACCATTCCTCAAAAGGTAAAGAAAGCACACTATCCATGAAATGAAGAAGATAGAAACTTCTCTGTGCATGTTAGGCAACCTTAACAAGGCTTCTATGGTTGGCTTTCAACGTGCTTCCTCAGTAACTCTGTTGTAGGATTAATGATTTATGGTAAATACTCTTAGAGGTTGTGGCTGTGTTCTCTTCAGTCTTCACCTAATACAATGTCTCTGTAGCTCTTTCTTGTCTGTGCTGCACACTAACAGGCTGTGATGGGCTGTGCTGTCACTGTTCTCACTGTTAAAACATGTACTGGCTTGGAATCGGAACTAATGGACTGTGATGTGTTTAGTGATGGGCAGGTTCAATCTTTACCCACTTGCAGTAGTCTAAGCAGCATATATTGTGTCGGTGCCCGCATAATGTTCCTGCACTGCCAGTACAATTAACTTACTCTTTGGAATACTGCACTGGGAAAGCAGTCAATGCACTTTGCCTCAAATGCTTATTTGGGGGTCATACTAAGGCTTAGATGGGACGGTTAATAAGAGCTATAAATCATGTTTCATCATTTGTTAATTGATACATTTGGAATGTATCAGGTAAATGGATGTGCCCCTTTTGAGATGCATCCTTTTATGTTTGTATAAGCAACTTCTTTTAAGTAGTCCAAGATTTTTAAAATGATGTGAAAAATTATGCTTGGAAGAATTGGCAGAAATTATTTGCTCTTTCCCCATTCAAACAAAACCTTAGGAAACGTAAGTAATTCTGAAATTATTTCTCCATTTAGAAACACACATTAAAAGTACTGCACGGCTGCTTTATTTCTAACCTATATTACATGTGATATGGGGGGAAAGGTGAGAAAAAATCTGGAGATCATTTATAAATTATAATCTTTCAGCAGATGGTCTTGTCCAGTCACACATAGTCCTTTTCTGAGTGATTACTTTGCCCATCACTAAATGCACTACGCTTTCACTCATTTTGAACTTGTCTTTAAACTGGTATTTAGAGAATTATAATGCAACACATTGTTAAGTAATATGTTTTACTTCCCCTAGGTGGTTTGTACCGTATGTCCATAGCAATAGTGTAATACACCATCTAGTGCCAGCAGTTGTGTGTAAAACCAACTTCAAAATCAGTTATGCTTCAAAAGCATAAGTTTTAGGTAATGGCCAAAGGAGAGTTTTGGCCAATGAATTCTTTAATCAGTGAAAACTGGAATGTAGTCAGAACATCAAGTTTATTTCCCTGAAGAGGTTGCCTGTGCACTTTTTTGCTTGTGCTTTTAGTTGTTAGCACACATTGGGTTGTATTCCCAAAAACATTGGTCATGACTATGTCCCGTTGACGATAATAAGACTTAAGTTGTTGTTCAGTCACTAAGTCATGTCTGACACTTCGCAACCCCATGGACCACAGCACGCCAGGCCTCTCTGTCTTCCACTAGCTTCTGAGTTTGCTCAATTTCATGTTCGTTGCTTCGGTGACACTATCTAACCATCTCATCCTCTGCCACCCCCCTTTTCCTTTTGCCTTCAAAGACTTGAATTAGTTCTGACTAATTTGTCTAGCTGATTTCAGTGGTCCTTAGTCACAACTAACTTTCTTTGGAAACTACCCTCTAACTGTAATGTAAATATTTATGCACTAATTAGTACTACTGAGATCATTGGGACCTAGAGCAATATCAGGCACCTGTTTGACATGTTGAAAATATGTGTTGAATGGATCTATATTCAATTTGCCCCATGGTGCCAAATGGTGAAATGATTTCCATGAGTCATATATGTATATACCTGAGCCACAAATCAGCTATTTCTACTTTGCTTTCTTAAAGCCAATAAAAGTTGATTATGGATTAAGTGTTGAACTGAGCCCCCGGAGAAGCAGTTACAAGGTTGTTTGTGCAGAACTATACGGGTGGATTCAGATCAGTAAATGAAAGGAAGGAGGAGTGGACTGGACTATAGCTTAAACATCCAGGGGTTGTACTAACCCCTCCCCACTGTGAGCTGCGCTTTCCGTTCCATGGCAGCCCTGCTCCGTTTTCAAGCTCTTTGGCTGACAGGGACACTCTGGGAAGTCGTATCTATGCCGAGGCGATCCAGACGGCTGTGCAGAAGGATGCCGGGCATAGACGCGACTGCCCAGAGTGTCCCTGCCAGCCGATTAGCTTGAAAATGAAGCAGCACTGCCATGGAACAGGGAAGGGTTAGTGGGGACGCAGTGGTCACATGTTTGATGACTGCTGCTTTAAAATCAAGAGAGAGAGTAATAGGTCTAATAGTTTAATACAGTTCAGTACATCTTTATTGTTTGGACAGAATTATTTGAACTAGCATAAAAAAATGAACCTTCCTCAACACCACCCCTTGGCGAATCAACTGGATACAATATGGGAAATGAGGAAGCATTAAAAATCAGCCCTCCAAGAGAGAGGGAGAGAGAGATGCAAGTTTGTTAGTCCTTTTGTGTTGGTTTACAATGAACTGAGCCCATTTTCATAACTTTTACATGTTCATCAGGCAGCATTTAATTTTGATCATCATTCAGGTACTAAATGGCTTCACTCCAGATCCTGCTGACTATGAAAACTCTAATTAGCTCACTGCTAAATTACTGCTTCCAGGGACACCACTAGACAGTAGGCAGGTTCTGAACACAGATTATAGTTAGTATGACATTGCTCAAAGAATGAGTAGATTTTGTGAACAGTTTAATTCTCTCTATTTTAAGAAACCTGCTCGCTACCGAAGAGCTGTAAGCTACGACAGCAAAGAATACTACATGCGCTTGGCTTCCGGAAACCCTGCTGTTTTCCAAGACACCATTGAAGAGAGCTCAGAAGGAGAAGCTGCACAGCAGGAGCCAGAACATGGTGAAGATACTATTGCGAGAGTCAAAGGTTGGATCTTTTTTGTATATTTACATATACATGCACAGTTGGAAAGCTAACATGGTTAATGCCGCATCAGTGTGTCAGGCAGTGTATGCAAACAACATGCTACTCTTTGTGGCATGAAAGGGTGGCATCATCCATCTTTACATCCATGGTATTTTAGAACAAGGCAAAAGTATGGAAGTTACGGTCTTTCCTGTACAGAATATGCATATGAATGACCATTACTTTAAGGGCGCAGTCCTACCCCCTATGTTTAGCCGCTGGTAGCTAGTAGAGAGAATTTTATTTAAATTTACCCTTGCCCCAGGGAGGCTCCAATGGCCTCCTAACTTTCCCTTACCTTGAGGAGGCCTCCGTGACTGCCCCCCAACTGCAGGCTGCAGCACATGCCCCATTGGCACACCTATGTCAAAAAAATGGGTTAGGATTTGGGCCACTATTGCTACAGAAATTCTATTTGTTTTGAGTTACACATTTTTGCTGGGAGCTATAAACCTCAAGTGAAGTAAAACAGATCGTTACTTGAATGGACTTGTTCATTTACTGCCCCACTCATGTGTTCCATAAAGCTCATTGACTTATGTAAATATGCTATTGACTAATTCTGATTACTTCGTAATGCAGGGCTTGTTAAACCTCCGTTGAAGAGGTCTCGTTCTGCCCCTGATGGTGGGGATGAGGAGAATCAGGAGCAGCTACAGGACCAGATAGCTGAAAGTAGCTCCATAGATGAAGAAGAAAAAACGGACAACACAACTTTGCTTCGACTGCTTGAAGAAGGGGAAAAGGTATAATAATGATAGCATTATAAGTCCTCTTGTTCTCTAAATTTACAGGAAACTGCAGTCCATTGTAACACTAGATTGCTTTCAGATTAATTCCAAGAAGCTGTTTAACTAGTCCTGTACCAAAACAGCGTAAAGACCCTCTCCTTTTGCATGTAACAAAAGGAACAGTCTTGTAGCCAGAATGCAACATGGTTGATTAAAACAACCTAAGACACAAGAAACTCCTAAATAGCTGTGAATAGTAACAGCCCCGAGTTGACTTAATCTCCAGTTAAGCTCTTTTGCATACATCTCAGTCATCCTAGTATTCTACTTTTGCCTAGCAAAAAACATCAAATGAGAGGTCAATAATTCATGGGCAACCTGCCACAAATCCAAGCAGCCTGGAGTGATGCCTGGCGTGTTGAAAGGGTGGTTAGGATCCGGCCGAAGCCGATCCCACCACTTGCCCAGGCTCCTTCTACCCCCCACTCAAAAATGCCCCTGTTCCATCCCACATGGCTCAAATCAGGGCCATGTGGCCCAGGGACTGGGCCTTGGATGCAACCTAACGGCCGCATCCAAAACCCGCCCCTCTACCCAGGTCGGCACGCCCACCAACTTCAGCTGGCGTAAGGGCGGCTGTCCCCCAGTGCTATTCCTAGCGTCAGTCCAAGCACTCTAGCATCCATGTGGGGGTGCTGGTTGATGCTCCCACATTGGTGCTAGTGATGTTGCGTCAACGCCATGATGTAGCGTTGGCGCAATGTAGGGCAAAGGATTGCGCTCTCAATCAGTTGAGATCTAGTGCAAAATTATTTTATTGGCAGCATCGGTTATTCAGTCCCTCCTCCCCACATTTTTTAAAATTCGGCATTCAAAAATGACTCTAAAAGTTTGTGACCAATGGAAAAGACGAAATCACTGTCAAGAACATCTACATTGTCTATGTTGGTTTATTATCACACTCTATTCTCTTGAAGGTAGTAGAATCTTTCTTCAGTGTTATGTGTGTATGTATTTCAAGTAATGTAGTTTGCACAATAATTTGTGTATCTCAAGCATAATTATGATAAAGTATAAATATTAAAAATTAGCCTTATGTAAGACCTTTTAATTTGCAGTGTTAATCTTTGGGCACAGAGAAAGCATTTGAAGGGTGGGGAAAATCCAATTGGTAAATAATCATAACTTATATCAGTTGCTTTGAATGGCTGATGAAAACCGATGTAAGGCTTTGTACACTCCATGAAATCAACATGACTTACTGGGAAAGCATCTTCAGATTTGGTTGCTGCCTCTTGCATGTCAGATTAAGCATGCTATAAATAGACTTCTTCAAGTGACTTGCTGCCTTTGCATTCATATTTACTCAGTGTCATTGTGACTTCTGGGTTTCCAGTGACAATGAAAGGCAGAATCTCCTGGCGCTACTGACAAGAGAAAGTCGCAGTTGGGAAGGTGTTTCTTCTAGAGGAAAAATTACTGTCCTCTTCATTTATTTTTTGTTGTTCTGACAGCTGCAAATAAGATACTGTCCTTTCACTACTTCTAGCCCAATCCTATCACCCGCCTCTCCATGGCATGCAGCTGCACTAAAGGAGTGTATGCTGCATACCATGGGGACAATGACAATCAGACAACTAGTGAGAGGTCAGTAAAACATGAATCTCCTCAGACCCATGCCAGCTATTTTGCTAATGTAAGTCTTGAGGAGAGTAAGGGGGAAAGTTAGAAAATTGGGCATAGGATCTGGCATGCGCTTTTGCTGCTGAGATCTGTTTCCCGTCCCTGCTCGCTCCTCCCCGTCTTTTCCCATGACCCGCCTCCTCCACTGCCTTGCCCACTCTGGTACAGCTTGGGTGCACATGGGGAGAAACTGGTCATTTCCACTGGTGGCTCCCTCATATTCGGCAGTGAGACACACTGGCTGTTGGTCTGTTTGCAATTATTAGTAGAGGTGGGCCCGCATTATCTGTGGGTTCAACATCCACGGATTTTATGGTTCATGGATGCTGAACCCCCACCCCACAAAGGAGGGCCCACCTGAATCCTTCAAACCTGACCATTCAGAAGGTTTTCTGAGGCATACAGAGGCCGTGTGCAACTGCCCATCGTCTCTGCAAGGCTCCGAACGGCCATTTAGGAAAAAAACACTAGGGGAAACCGGAAGTTACATTTTTGTGCCTTATAAGGTATTCTGAGGCTCATGGAAGCACTCTGATCAGCTCCAGTCGGGTTCAGAGGGTGGGGAATGAGCCCCAATCCTCAGGATTCAGTACCTGCAGGTTACAGGACCCATGGAATGGAACTCCTGTGGATATTGAGGGGCCACTGTATATTACAGGGAAGATTATAGTAAACCATTGTAATTTAGACTAGAGGATGGTTATCAATATGTTTTAAGAATTATCATCCAAGATTTAGCATTAACTACCAACAATGATGCAGTAGTTTCCTACTATGTTTATTTTTAGTCCATAGAAATGGCCAAAGTATACACAAACGGTATTAGTATTGCTTCATTAATCTGCGTTTGAATAAACCTGTGGATTTTGTTACAGATTCAGCACATGTACCGTTGTGCTCGGGTTCAAGGCCTAGACACCAGTGAAGGGCTTCTCCTCTTTGGTAAAGAGCACTTTTATGTGATTGATGGATTCACAATGACTGCCACCAGGGAAATTCGGGACATTGAGACCTTGCCTCCAAAGTGAGTGGGCTAATCCGGCCACTAGGCTTGGTAGTTGTTTGAAAATGCAAGAGGAAAAAATATATATATTTGATATGTGAAAACCTGGCAATATCAGCAATACGTGGAATTATATGACTTCCAGTGTTACTATGCTATGGTTTGAAAAACAAAGCTATGACTAAATGGGAACATGTAAGAACTGTTCCTAGCGCTAGTTATGGTTTGGGTAGTGTGATTGGTGGTTTTTAATAGTGACATATGTTCATAAAAGGGACGTGGTGGCGCTGCGGTTTAAACCGCTGCTGCTGGGCTTTCTGACCAGAAGGTTGGGAGTTCGAGACCACGCAACAGAGTGAGCTCCTGTTGCTTGTTCCAGCTCCTGCCAACCTAGCAGTTTGAAAGTACATAAATACGCGAGTGGATAAATAGGTACCACTTTGGTGGGAAGGTAATGCCTTTCCGTGCACTATGGCGTATAGTAATGCCGGCCACATGACCACGGAAGCTTGTCCTCGGACAAACGCTGGGTCTACAGGCTTAGAAACAGAAATGAGCACCACCCTCTACAGTCGGTCACGACTAGACCATTCGGTCGTGGGGAAACCTTTACCTTTTTATGTTCATAAAAGCTTAGTGAAAAAATTAGCACTTGCTTCATTCAGTTGCACTTAGTCCCTCGGAGTATAACTACAAGACAAAAGATGGGATGGAAATGTTTTTAGTTCAATCAGTATTAGTGGGTTTGGGGTTTTGTTTTATGCTTAACATATGGTATGGTATGGTAAAAGAACCTCATCAATATGTCTCGTCACCGTTGTTTTACTTTTCCACCTTTACAGTCTGCATGAGCCAATTATACCTAGGGGAGCAAGACAAGGTCCAAGTCAACTCAAAAGAACATGCAGTATTTTTGCATATGAAGATATCAAGGAAGTGCACAAAAGAAGATACCTATTACAGGTGGTTTATATTTTGTTTAAACTAGGGGCAAGTAAAGTTTAAGCCAGCAATTCCCAAACTGTGGAGCCACCAGTGGGTGGTGACCCAATTTTTGTTGGGTGACAAAACTTGACAGAGCAGACTAGGCTATATGCATCAAGGGTTAAGCAAGTTGCTACTTGCATTGCAGCCCAATCATACCCACACCCCTTAGCATTTATAAATCAGGCAGCAGCCTCTAGGGCCACTAAAAGGTTTGGAACCACTGGTTTAAGCCATCTTCGATAGGCACTGATAAAGCCTTGCTGTGTACTTCTTAGGTGTAATGAGCACCTAAATATAGGCTCTCACTATTTTACATACTGCAGTTTGTGTATTTATGAATGGCGATAATGGGATAATTTTAAAACCCACTTTACTGTATGTACCTCATTCAGACAATTCCAAAGCTGCAAATTGATTTCACAGACAGGGAAAACATTTCTGAGACAGGCGTCATACAAACTCTCAGCAATCTGTACTGTGCCGTTGACAACCTGTTGAAACCTACCATTTTCCTTCCGTTTTCTTGCAGCCAATTGCTGTTGAAGTGTTCTCAGGAGACGGACGCAACTACCTTCTTGCTTTCCAGAAAGGAGTTAGAAATAAAGTCTACCAAAGGTATTATATATCGATCCTTAATTGACTATAGATTTTGTATTGCTTGAGTTTCAAAAATTTTTGACACAGGACTCCCAAAAGACTCCCAAGAAGAAATATAGCAGTCATAGTATAAAAGAACAGGTCCTCTTATGAATCAGTAACTGATTAGATAAGTAAGAACAAGTGAACAGCTTTCATCTTGAAGGGAATTTGGCTGATGTAAAGTTACAGCCAGTAGTGCTATCCAGCCGGTACGCTGGGCGGGACTTACATTTGATCGGCAGTCCGCCCGTTGTGTCATGCTGCGTTCCGCCGCTTTCCTGCCCTCCAGGGCGTGCGGGAAAGCGGTGGAACGCGGCGTGACACAACGGGCAGACTGCCGATCAAACGTAAGTCCCACCCAGTGTACCGGCTGGATAGCACTACTGGTTACAGCCTAATCCTAACCTGTGTTGGAGCAGGCAGGCCCGCTGGCCTGAGCTACATCCTATGCAGTCAGGGAGGCCGCTGGAACTCAGTGAGGTAAGGGACTTTCCCCCTTACCCCAGGGTTAGCCCCAGCCAGCCCTAAGGGGCTGCTCAGACTTGCACCAGTAAAATTGCTGCCATAAATCGGAGCAGCCCAGATCGGGTCTGATTGGCCTGGGGACGGAGGTTAGATCTATACTCCACCTCCCTACTCAGGCCAACCTGCCCCAGAGCAGCAGATGCCATCAAGTCCGACCCCCCCCCCCCACCTTCATAATCATATCCCACAGCCCAGGTCTATGCAGACCTGCAACAGCAGTTCTTCTGGCACAGGTTCAAGTAGACCTTCCGCACTGTGAAAGCTTACCTTTGGGTGAGGGATGGTCCCTTTCTCAGAGGAAACTTCCATGACCACCCTCCCTTGGAGGATGCAGCACAAGCCATTTTGACACAGTTTCGTGAGCGGAGCTGAATAGGATTGGCTGTTACTCCCAGATAAGTGTGTATAGGATTTCAGCTTATATGTGACAGAAGCCACTAACTGAAGTTATTTGGCGTCTGTATTTTTCTAATGATATTGTCATTGTCCTATTTGAAGGTTTTTGGCAGTTGTTCCGTCTTTAACTGACAGCTCGGAGTCTGTGTCCGGCCAGCGACCCAATACCAGTGTGGAACAAGGGTGAGCATTTGTGCTTTTTGTTTACTAGACGCTAATTAGCCGTTTTCAAAGCTTTCAGGTACTACTGTATGGAGAGTGGATTTTACGACCGCACTTCAAAGAAAGAAGCATATCCTTATTTGTTTAATTTTTGATATTATTAATAAATCGTATCTTGAACAATACAGATTGAAGCAAATTATTATATTAAAAAATATATAGTTGCTAAATGGCAATAAAACTGATTTTCTGATTCTCATCAGGTCTGGCTTGCTGAGCACCCTAGTAGGAGAGAAATCTGTGACACAAAGGTGGGAGGTAAGCATAAAAAGCAGCTTCATTTCTTTGTGGGTTGAAATAGAATATTTAGGGTCCAATCCTATCCAAATTTCTGGTTGTAAGGCAAACAAACGTTCCCTGACTTTGAGGAAGCCTCCCTGACTCCCCCTCCACCGTAGAATGCCGCACACACCCCATTGGAACTGCTGCATCAGGGATGGAACATTGGATAGGATTTGGCCCTACTTGCAGAACGTTCTAGACTCAAGATGGTTAGGTCTGAAAACAACTTCTTCAGAATATTAAAAGCTGAAGTAATCGTAGAATTTTTATTATGGAAAATTAACAGGTGCTGTTTGTTTATTTGTTTGTCTCTTCAAAGAGAGGTGAAATCAGCAATTTCCAATACCTCATGCACTTAAACACTTTGGCTGGCCGATCCTATAATGATCTCATGCAGTACCCTGTGTTCCCTTGGATCCTTGCAGACTACGACTCAGAGGTAAATATACAATTTTCTTTCCTGATGTTCGACAAAAAAAAAAAAAGGATCATGTTTTAGAAAATGATTTGTTTTGGGAAGCCTAAAATCCTGGACAGCTAGACATTTGATTCTGACACCCAAAAATCTAAATAGTGTTTCAGCCTTCGCCCAAATTCTGTAACCAAAAATTTCCACCTCCATTAATGGAAAACATGGGGGCAAAAATATAAGGGCTTTTTTGAGGGACCGTCTCACTTATCCAGATGTACTAACAGTATTTTCTCAAAAGTTATTGTAAATGCTAAGGTAGTATCTATGATTTCATGGTCGCAGACTTTGGGAAATTGTGAAAAGTATTGGTAAGGCTTGTTGAAATGTTACTTTACTTTCTATCAGTTGATCTGTGGAATAGCTTGCAGATGTGCAAATTCCAGGCAGAGACGTGGGTGGCTTAGCTATGGGTTTGTTCGCACAAGATGAAAATAGAGAGAAATAATTGTAATTCAGGCTGAGCAGTTGATTAGCTAAGGAATTGGGAATGTTTTGGAAACCAATATCTAGAAATACTGGAGATGAGCGATGAGTCTTTTCATGTCTGTCATGAAATATCCTCTTAAGCATGGGCATTACATTACTTTTACTTTTTGATTGATTTAAAAGGAATTGGATCTTACCAATCCCAAGACCTTCAGAAACTTGGCCAAACCAATGGGTGCCCAGACTGATGAAAGGTTAGCCCAATATAAGAAGCGCTACAAAGACTGGGAAGATCCTAACGGTACGTGATTGGTGTGTGAGCTTACCAGACACATGGTGCACTCTGCAGCTACTGCTTAAGCATACAACAGCTAGAAAACGCTCCTTCAGTCGTTTGTAGAGGTCTGCCACCAGTCTCTGGTTCTTTGGTAATTAGAAAAAACTTGCGAACCTGCTCGTGGAGATTTATTGTTAAAACCAGGAGGCAGAGTGCTAGGTTACTTGCACTCTGAGGACATATGGGACTATAAAATTGTTTTTTAATTGACTATTTCTTTCTTTGGACTCTATCTCTTTGAAACATGGCACAGGTGTTTAATAGAGTAACAACCCAGTCCTAAGCTGCCTTGATCCCGTAGGTGTAGCAGTAGCCAAATGGCTACCGCTGTATCCTACAGCAGCCAGGCAACCGCCAGAGTCGCCTCATGAGAAGGGGGCATTCGTCCCCTAGCCCCAGGAAAGGGCACAGGCCAACCAGTGGTCCTCCTTAAGCCTGCGGAGGCTAGAATCTGGTGGTAGAGGCCACCACCAGTCCTGCTCCCCATCCCTTGCCCAGTTCCACTCACCCCGAAGCAGTGCACCGGCAGTGGCAGTAAAACCTATTGCCTGCCGGCTCTGTGTGGCCTCCTTTGGGCTCTGTGTGGCCTCCTTTGGGCACTGGGCTGGTGCCAGCGGTAGGGCTTTACTGCCGGTGGTGGAAGTCCTTAAGGGCTTACGCTGGCACTGGCTGGTATAGGACCCTTAAAGGCTATCTGCATTTATTCCAGGATACAGGAGCTAATTTGTTTGGGCTTACCTGCTCTGTGGCTCCTCTTTTGGTCTGATTCAACAGAATTAGACTTACTACTGCGTAAACACTCTGAGGACTGTACATAGGAAATTTTGCTGAGGTGCAGTTGAAGAATGCCTTTAACCAACCTATTAAAAAGCCTACTTGTTTCCATCCACTGTTGGCTATGTTTCCATGTTAAATCACTTCAGGAAGACACTAAAGAACCTGCAAATGAAATACTAGTAAACTGACTGTGGCTAATTTGAAATAATTTGTTTAAAATGTGTTTAAATTGCTTCATGTAGCTGGGCAAAATGTACTTGAATTACAGTTAGTGGATCGTTGCCAGAATGCAAAGCGGTTGCCGTGTCAAGTTGTAAAAATGTAAATCATCTTAATTCTAAAAATACCTGTGTTGGATGTGCTTAGCCTCTTGCTTTACTAGCACTCGAACCCTTTTAAAATCTGTCAGTTTAGTGCAGACTTTATCGTGGCCATTCCGTATATCTTTTTCATTTATTATATGGCTTGTTTTTACTTTTAGGTGAAACTCCAGCTTACCATTATGGCACACACTATTCATCTGCAATGATAGTAGCTTCATATCTTGTGCGAATGGAGCCCTTCACCCAAATATTTTTAAGGCTACAGGTAAAGTATCTGTTTTTGGTAGCTTTCTCCCATTGTCTGTAAGGCCTAGTTTAAGCAGGACTCTTGGTATGCTTAACGTGCAGTGGCGGCCCTACCATTACCTGGGGGGCACATGCCCCCGGGCGCCTCCTGCCGCCTCCTCTGGAGGACCGCTGTATAATACTTCCAGCTTTTGTCAGAAAACTGGCTGTATAAAAGCCTTCTGAAGGCTCAGAAGGTTTTCGGAGCACAACGGGAGCTCCAGGTAAGGGGGGCCCTAGTTGATGTCAGCCTGAGGTCTAGCCCCAGGGTGCCAAACGAGCCAGGTCTGCAACTGAATCCATAGCCTGTGTGTATGTTGTGCATGTGTGCTAAGTCTTCTTGACTAAGCAGCAGAAATTCAGTGACACCAGCCTCATGGAAAACCCACACGGGTAAGGTTTTCCTGTACAATCAGCATCACATTTAAGCCAGGCCTAGATTGGAATCTTTATAAAAAATCAGATGCCTGGACTATAAGCTATTGCAAAAGCTTTTGAACTGTTTGTTAGATGTATTTCTCATTTGGTTGCTATTTCTGTAGCAGAGGTTTTGACAAAATGCCTCAATTACTGTAAAGTTAAATCATGTTAAAATACGGTTTTGAAAGGAGATTGTTTCTTTCCCAGAAACGTTCAGGGAAAAAGCACCTCAGTCATAGTGCTTTTCCTGAATAACTTCTGGCTGTATTCTTCTTTCCTATTATTATTTTTTTTAAAAGGGGTGGGGATGAAGGTGAAATGGTGGGACGTGTGCATTTCTGCCATTTCAGAAGCAAGACTGGTACACAGGTTTCCAAACTGCAGATTTACCTGTTATCCTGTGAAGTTTTAAATCCTTAATATTTTGAACCAATTTTACCTGTCTAAAAACAATTTTCATAACAAGCGTGGAATTTCTGACAGTGTGACTGTTAAAGAGCTTCACATTTCTAATTATTTTCAAGACTACCAAATACAAATTCATCCGAAGTGGAAAGAGGGCTGAATGGTTTTTGTTGAGGGAAGTGAAAAACACACGCTGTTTTCTGTTTTAGCCTTGCAGTGAGCCGTGCAAGGGATGCTCCTCCTGTGTAATGACGATGCTTCTTCTTTCTTTCCTATCCACAGGGTGGCCACTTTGACCTGGCTGACCGAATGTTTCACAGTGTACGTGAAGCCTGGTACTCTGCATCAAAGCACAACATGGCAGATGTCAAGGAGCTCATTCCTGAATTCTTCTACCTCCCGGAGCTATTACTAAATTCCAACAACTTCGACCTAGGTGGGGAAAGCTGCATTTGATAGCATTGGATCTGGGGTTTGGGAAAAGCCCTCCCCCCAAGCAGCGCTTACTGCTCCTCTGCAGCACAGTCCATTTCCCAGCCAATCCTGCCGCACAGCCTTCTGGGATGCCGGGCGATGGACGCAACTGCCCAGAACGTTCGTGGCAGCAGGTTGGCTGGGAATTGGAGCGGCGGTACAGTGCAACATTAAGCGCCGCTTGCAATGGGGAAGGAGTTTTGGGGGCACAGCAGTCTCCAGTTTGGAGACTGCTAATCTAGAACAGTGGTTCCCCAAAAGTGGGTTGCGACCTGATTTTTGGTGAGTCTTGAAACTGACAAGCTAATAGCTGATAAAGAAAATATATTGAGCCCTATGGAAATGAAATGGAGCAGCATATGCACTGTTACTACCAAGTCTACCATGCCTTGATCCAAAGTGCAGGCCAAGGGAAACACAATGACACCAGAATGGTCCCAGTCTGATCAACACAGGTCCCAACAAATTCTCAAGCCCCACCCCACCCCCAAGTGCACAAGGAAAATGTACTGAGCCCTATGGAAAGTGAAACTGAACCACATGTGCGTGTTTACTTGTGAGTGGGCAAGTTGCCTCAACTCCTATCGAAGGTCAGACAAAGGGAACACAAAGCCACAAGGATGGTTCATATTCGATGAGTGTGCATCTCAACAAATGCTGCAGAGGTTGTCCCCAATAATAAAAAGGATTAAAAATGGAGGCTTGAGCTGCTGGTAAAGTGAACCTTCTTTTAATTCTCAAAAGGTCTCAATAGACCATCTGTTTTCCATCTTCTTCATCTCTTGGCATACTGACAAGGTGCTAAAATTCTCAAGGCACACCATCTGCTTTTTGACAACTACCAAGGCACATTATGCTGCTGCTGATGGGAGGAGCTGACACCCCCAGTAGCCCTACAGCAAATGACCCTCTCCCAAACTCCTGCATCACACCTGCAGAGCATTTGCACCGGTTGAAAATCGTTTCGATAGTGTCATTTTTAAAAGTTGGTCCCAGTGCTCAAAGATTTGAGTATCACTGACCCCAAAGATGGGGAGCATAAGAAATAGGCGTACATTCTTGACTAAGTTCAGAAATTACACGAGTGTTTTGACTGAACAGATAGTTTAAATAACCGTACAAACAGAAGGTTCCAGGGACACAGCAGGCTGCAGCATATTCTGCTTCACTTACAATGTTTTTGTGTTTATAGGTTGCAAGCAGAATGGCACGAAACTAGGAGATGTAATACTCCCCCCATGGGCTAAAGGGGATCCCCGTGAATTCATCAGAGTTCATCGAGAGGTAGTATATCTTGCTAATAAAACTGAAATACCCTTTTGAAAAAAAGCCCGCTGTTCAGATTTTGTACGCATGTATATTTGGACAAAGACTTCCCCCCCCCAGTGGTGTGTGTACCCCTGTGTATCTTCTTAAGCTAAGAATTAATGATCCATATTCTTTGTTTTCACTCGCTGTAAATGTCAAGTGGGTTGTGCTCCTTTTCACATGCACATTTTGGATTGCAGGCTTTGGAATGCGATTTTGTGAGTGCGCACCTGCATGAGTGGATTGACTTAATCTTTGGCTACAAACAGCAAGGGCCTGCTGCAGTGGAAGCTGTGAATGTCTTCCATCATCTCTTCTATGAGGGACAAGTGGACATCTACAACATAAATGACCCACTAAAAGAAACAGCTACCATAGGATTCATCAATAACTTTGGGCAAATTCCAAAGCAGGTAATGATGTTTGTGGGGGGGGGGGGAATGAATATGTTTGTGAAACAGCAGGACTAAGGCTATAGTCTTATACACACTTATCTGGAAAGAAGTCCCATTGCACTGAGACTGCAATCCTAATTTGAACAGGCAGGCTGAGTTGCCTGTGCTATATCTAACACAAGGTAGATGCTGGCTAGAGGGCAACTAAGGCTAAGGAGATATTTTCCCCTTATCCTGGGTTGAGCCCCAGCTGTTCCTGTAGATCTATGCCCACGAATTTGTGGATTTTGAACATTCAAGGAGCCCATGTAACACTGATTGGACCGTGGATGGGGGCTAGGATCCAGCCTGCCATACTGCAGCTGGTCCCACCTCCTTCCTGGCCCAGTCTGCCCCCTGGTCCTCCCCCCCCCCCTACCTTCATTCTGCCCTCCCACCACCCTCTCCCTCTCCTGCACTGGCCTGTCTGGGCTGGCACAAATTCATGGCATCCAGGGCTGGATCTGGCCTCCTTGGACCGACGTGGGCCTTGGTGTCGGCTTCACTAACTCCCAGGGGGGTGCGAATGTGCTTTATGATACCCAGAAGGAAGTACAGCGGACCTGAGTTGGCTTAAGTTCCAGTCAGGATTGCTCTGTTGATTGTGGATACTTCTGAGTAGACATGCCTAGGGGTGTACTGCCAGTCAAAATTGTAAGGTCCCCCTGTGTAAGGCTGAAGTTTCAAGGTTCATTGTCCTTAACTGTTCCTTTCTTCCCTAGTCATGAGTTTGAATCCCATTTCCTTGAACTTCATTCCTGTTGCATTATAACAAGTCACTGGTGCTCCGATTTGTGTGGCAACAACAGGAGGTGATCTTTCAAGCGAGCCCAATGTGATGGATCAGATAGCGAGACTGAATGAGAAACCTGAGCCTTGTTAGAGGGCAAAGTATGGGTTGGGCAGGCATTCAGTGTGTGACAGCTTGAGCCTTTTGAGTATAGGTATGCCCCTGTATCGGAATCCACTATCTATAGCACTGTGCTGATCACATGTTGGATCTGGCATTTATTGTTGGGCAGATGGTCGGTGATCTGAATATGGAGATCACATTCTCCTTTGCCATGGATAGATCATTACCAGGTTAGGTTTAGTCTTGTCATAGTTTTTGTCCTCTGCAGGACCTTTCCTGTTAGTAGGGTTGTTTATTTTGTTGTTGCATTGGTTGGCCAGGACTATTAACATGATTGCACCTGAGCATCTGCTTCCCAGCTGTACAACCAAGTCAGCCCCTTGATTCTCAGAGGTGCTGCCGGCAGTGAAATGGCTGGGCAGAGGTTTGAGCAATAGTGAAGGAAGACTCAGAATGAACCTGGCCAAGCACAGGTTAGAGCCCATTTTTGGGACCTCCATAGCTGTATTAGCTGTGAAGAAAGCACACTTCTCTGCCATCATTAGCACGTTCAACACCTCCCTCACAGGAAGGAAACATTGTGGGATATAAATCTTCTAATACATGGAGCAGTTGTAACTAATGAAAAATATATAACAGAGAATTGGGACCTTCTCTCGGCTGTTGGTAATTGATGTTGTGGTCATAAAAGGGATGGAAGCAGTCCTTGAATGCTCCTTCTGCTGCTCGCAGCTGATGTTTCCCTGCCAGTAGCTGGGCAGGCAAAGCAATCTGAAGTGTTCAGAAGTGTTGGTCTGTATTACAGAATTTATAGTGTTGGCACATGTGTCAAAGTGCGACTGCAAAATATCCGATTTTGCTACTTTAAGCCTGTAGTGTGTTCTCCCTCTTCTTGCAGTTGTTCAAGAAACCTCACCCACCAAAGCGAGTGAGAAGCCGAGTTAATGGAGAACTAACAGGGATTTCTGTCCCACCTGGTTCTGCATGTGACAAGATCTTTTTCCATCATTTAGACAATCTCAGACCTTCCCTTGCACCAGTAAAAGGTAAATGCTAAAGTCATTTTGTTTATTCTAGCTTCCTTCTTTCGTGTTTGTTGTTGACACATTTGATATGGATTGGATGCTCCATTAGAATTATGCACTGGAGCCCTCCTAGGTGTGGCTCTGGGTAGAGCCTGCATGTTGTGCCAGGTTGGGATTTTATTGGTCTTTTCTGAGCTTATTGGATAGATCTTCATTGGACATCCCATTCAAATAGAAACCTGCACCTGTTAGAGCACAACATAAATAGACACATCATCATCCCTCAAAATCAGGAGGATGAAAACAGATTGAGTGTGGGGATTGGATCCTACTCAGAGACAGCCCAGTTTGATTAAGCATCCAGTGCCTGCAGATTGGTGAGACAGGCCAGTGGGATACAATGTCACCTTATTTGTAGAGGGCAGTTAGGTCTGTATAGTGATGGCTCTCAGGATACATCATTTCATTTTTTTAATCATCTCATTACCTCTGGAGAGTTGTTATTCAGTGTGCTTCTGGGTTAGACAGCAGTTGGACATTGGACATCCCAAGTCCTGTTCCTTACTTGTAAGTCTTGTTGACATGATTGGAAATTCTGAGAGCACACAAATGCGTTTGGTATTGGAAATCAGCTTTAGGCAGCAGCTCCACTATGGACCCTTGCGTGGGCTTGATACTGTTCTGATTAAGTCTGTGTTTAGCTCATTAGGACACACACTGAACCATTAACAAGATGTGCGTGTCTGCTGACCGCAGGACAACTGAAAATACGTTTTATTGCCATGAGAGCAATGGCTGTGTTTGGATTCACATAAGCAAGATTATTTTCATGCTCCAAGACTTTTAGCCCCTTTCTCACCACTGTGCTGGAACATATTTGATTCCTCAGTCAACATACTGACTGAAGAAAGACTAACGCTAGTGGTATCTGTGTTCTTGAAAGACTACTTCCCTGAGAGCTATATGGTGAGACTTGATAAGAGTGCAGTGCAATTGGCCACTTAACATTCCATCAGAGCATTTAACCGTATAAGCAGTTTTTTCAGGAAGAACTTGCTATCTGTCCAAATCCCAGTTTTTATAAAATGCCCCCCCCATATTTGTGCTGTTAAGTATGGTATTGACTGAATCTGTTCTTATGCAGGAAATGCTTTTATAGACTCGTGTTTATATGTGCCATTTATCTTTGCTGCTGCTTTTCTTTTGTTGAGCAGAGCTCAAGGAGCCTGTAGGGCAAATTGTGTGCACAGACAAGGGAATTCTGGCAGTGGAACAGAATAAAGTGCTCATTCCTCCAGCCTGGAATAAAACCTTTGCTTGGGGCTATGCTGATCTCAGCTGCAGGCTGGGAGCCTACGAGTCGGACAAGGTTGGTAGCCCACATTACTTGACATTAAACGCTACGGAAAGATGGGGGTGGGAAATGATAGTTTTAACTACTTCTGCCAAATTTTCACTATACAAAAGAGAAGAGAGATGTTACTGTCTTCTAGCAGAACGTTATTCTCCATTTCAGCATTAGCTGGAATAGCTTATTTTAGCCACAAGATGGTGCAACAGTGACAGTTCTAAGGGCAGAAATCCAAAACATATTTTACACTGGGGTTGGCATCATTTTCCTTTCCTCGCCCTGCCCCAAAATTGGGTCCTGGGTCTTTGATGCATTGTTTCTTGAGCTCCCCCTCCCCCACAGATTCTGTGTATGACACAGTGGTACGATATTGGGAATTTGTGGTCGTTCATAAAGCCCATGCGTGTACTGCTATTCTACTTCTTTGCGTTTTCTAGGCGGTGATTGTGTATGAATGCTTATCGGAATGGGGGCAGGTTCTCTGCGCTATCTGTCCAACCCCCAAGCTGGTCATCACAGGAGGAACCAGCACGGTCGTCTGTGTCTGGGAGATGGGCACTTCCAAGGAAAAAGCCAAAATGCTCACTCTGAAGCAGGTAAGTCTAGTTCAGGATTTCGTCCTGCACAAACACGACCCCCTGCACATGACTGCACAGACAATCACATCCGTCTGTTTTAAATACCACCTTGTTCTATAGCATTTGTCACTTGTCCCAATAGTGGTCTACCTCTCTAGGCAGTGGTAGTGCGGTAGTGGTAGTGTTAGGGGATGGGTTAAAATTGAATGACCAAACACTCTTCTTGCTTAGTTCTTCGACATAGAATTCCTTGAGTACAGTTTGCCAAGCATTAACATTGCATAGCCTCCATTTATTTCAATGCAGTTTGCATTTCAATGCAGTGGGAATTTTGGCAAGACATTATTAACTGATTGGAGATGATTCAACAGCAGCACCATGCTGTATTGCATCGCTTACCGCCACCGTCACTGTCCATATCATTATGTTGCTTGGACTATACAGTATCTGGCTTGTATAACATACCCTATTAATCCTGTGTTGTGTTAGCATTCGTGTTTCTTTCCCACCTCTTATAAGGAAAACTTACCTGGTATTAGTATTCAGAAAGGGTATGCACTTCCATTTTTTCACGCTCTTTTGTTTTACTTTTAGGCTCTACTTGGCCATACAGAGACCGTCACGTGTTTAACGGCCTCACTGGCCTATCACATCATTGTGAGTGGATCTCGTGACCGTACCTGCATCATCTGGGACCTGAATAAACTCTCCTTTTTAACGCAGCTTCGAGGCCACAGAGCCCCAGTTTCGGCACTCTGCATTAACGAACTGACGGTAGGAATCGATGCCCATGTTCTACAGAAACTTGGGTGTTCTTTGTGTCACGCAATTCTTGCCTGAAGATTTCTGTTGAGATTCAAATGTCTTGAAAAGGCTTCTTCCTCTTTCAGGGGGACATTGTATCCTGTGCCGGCACTTACATTCACGTGTGGAGCATTAATGGGAACCCCATAGTGAGTGTGAACACTTTCACTGGGCGCAGCCAGCAGATCCTGTGTTGCTGCATGTCAGAAATGAACGAATGGGATACCCAGAATGTCATTGTGACAGGTCATTCAGATGGAGTAGTCCGAGTAAGTGCCACCAGTTGTGTACAGATGAGCTACAGAATGGCAGCCTCTCTTGATACTGCCCGTTTCAGAAAAATGTTCCTCCCCTCCCCCTTCTCCTTTCTTACCATTTGATGTATTCATAATTCATCGTACAATTAGGACCTGCGTTGTTTTAGCTGGTATGTGCATATACTAATGGAGAGAAACAAGCCAACCTCCTGATCTTATGCTATCCTTTTAAAATGTATCCTGAAATACCTTAAAGGTAGCTGAGCAAATTTTGATTGTAACTGAAAATGGGACTAGTGTCCTTGACATAAACGTCCAGAATACTGCAAGCTTTCAGCAAGCAAGACTATAAATCCGACTTCGTTCAGACTGAGGTCACGAGAGCAGATGCCTTTAGTATTAAATATAATACCAGTATATGGCAACAAGATATAAATCTAGATTCACATGCCACACATTCTATGCTTTTCCTAGTTCTGGCGGATGGAGTTTCTGCAAGTCCCGGAAACGCCAGCTCCCGAACCTGTGGATACCCTTGAGATGCCAGAGGAGTGTCCAGAAACACAATTAGGTGCTGTAATCTTCGTCTCACATGTTTATTTTCTATCTTCAGTTGAATCGGCAAAAGTTTTACACATCCATATGATACAGTCCATATGATGTACATTCAGATTATGATTGAACAAAACCTGATGTGTGTAGAATAAAACTGTGTCCCAAGAGGCAGCAATTCAGCCAGGAAAGAGTTGCTGAGATTTTCTCATGAAGTTCCAAACTGAAGGAACAGGCAGGGGTTGGAGCCCATGTTAGTCCTGGTTTAGCATGGGAGCGAAGAGGCCAAAGAGCATGTGCTTTGCATGCAGAAAATCCAAGCCCTTCTATTTCCAGGTAGGGGTGGGAGATACTCCTACCTGAAACTTCGGTGCTTCTAGACATGCTCTAGATCTCATGTAATAACATGCACACATGGGAGTACAAACACTTGTGCAGGGATCATATCTCAGTGGAATTTGCCATGAAACAAAGGTGAGAGGAGTGAAGATATAGATGCAAACAATGTATTTGTGTTTTTTTTTGGGGGGGGGGAATAGTTGTACAGGAAGAGGCACGGGTAAGTCTGGAAATGTCAAGAGTAATTTTGCAGTGCATCTCAATGGGTGCCAAGCTGCAACTTCTTTGAGGGACACAAGAGGACAGTGAGAGGAGGGCAGGGGTGAGCAAAAGGGTGGAACAAAAGGCTTGTCACCACTCCTAGGAGCCAGATGGCTCAGAGCTTTCACAGCAGTTGAGATAGCACAGAAGAGTCACTCTCAGACACTCCAGGAAAGGCAGGAGGAGAAGGCACGCTGGATGTGTGTGCTCTGGGCAGCCTCTTTTAATTGTGTGTGTTTTCCCATAGCCCCAATGAAATTCCCCTTGAGATTTTAGACTCAGTCTTGCCTAATATTTTGTGTATGACTAGTTCTTGATTGCTGATCTCTGGTTCTTGGGGGCATAGTTGGACAGTTCTGTGTTTTAGAGAAGATAATGGGTTTAGAGATTGGGGAACTGGGGGGTCTCTTGACTCTGAGATCAGACCTGAGTGGGGCGTCCTGTTTCCCAAAAGTCTGGGCAGCAGACCCACAGGATCTCTGGCGGGAGCCGGGAGCCCAAATGGCTGCTCTTTCTTTTAGGGCCCGCACCCTGCAAAGCACGTGCACCAGTTTCCAGCAAGGTGTGGCCTTTGGAGAATCCCCAAGAGGCTTTCTGTGTAAACACAAAAGGAGAGGGGTGAAAGAAAAAGTTGCCCTCTTGAATCTGGTGTGAGCCTTGGGTGCCTCTAACTTTGCTCAGGAGGAGGTGCGTGTGGCTTGAGCACCACACCAGCCTGGACTCCTCTAATAACAACGAGGAGCCCCTGCCAGTTAGCGTGGAGAATCCTGACACGGGTGGATGCTATCCCCAGCTCCATAGGACCCTAAGAAGTGGAAGCAGTGGCTCTCGGCTTTTTTCCAGTGAGGAGCCCCACGTGACCCAAGTGACAGCTTGTTAGCATGGCCATGGTCAGTATCCAGACTGATATGTCCACTCTGGCTCACAGTGTAGACAGCTTGCAAGCACATTTGTGACAAACACTGGAAAGAGTGGTTGAGTCGATTGGATCAATGTGATTCCAGGCTTGCTTGAAGATCTGCTTTTCCTTTGTGACCAGCTGCCTGAGCTTTGTCGTGCTTTTCCACCTGCTGGGATAACAAGGTCAACATAAGTGGGAAATAACCTCCCAAGTGGGCCGTGTGTGAATCTGACCCCACCTTTGTTTTATGGCAAAGCCGTTGTGACGCTGGGGGGAAATTGGCATTTGAACGTGTGTGTGTTTGTTGGCTATAGTAGGACAGGAAGCCCAGGATGAGGATAGCAGTGATTCGGAGGCAGAAGAGCAGGGCCTCGGCCAGGACACGAAGCTGCAGGAGAACCCGAGCCAGCACGGCAGCGGCAGCCACAGGCCTCGGTCGGCCTCAAACCGCGCGGCAGCTGCGTGGTCAGCAGACAGCGGCTCTGATGACTCGAGACGCTGGTCTGATCAGCTCAGCTTGGACGAGAAGGACGGCTTCATCTTCGTGAACTACTCGGAAGGGCAGACCAAGGGGTATCCCCAGGCTCAGGCTACCCATCCGCATCCGAGTCAAGGCGAACTACGGCATTACAGCAAGCTCAAGCCAGGTATGGAAGCACCATAGATGTAATGCCAAAAGGACGTTGCTGGCACCTTCTGATCTGGCAGGAATTGGGTGCTGAATTAGGTGCTTCGGAGAGAGCGTGATTTGGAGGCAGATGTTCTGAGTGGTATTTCCCCTCCTGGGAAGAAGGCCGGAAGGTGGGTTTAGGGGCAGGAGGAGAGTCACTTAGAATGGAGGGTGCCGTTTCTCTGCCGTGGGGTTTGTGTCACACACCCGCTCTCTGCAAGTGCGCTCCACTGCACGCTGAGACTGTGTTGGGCAGACTGAAGAGAGGATCGCCCCTTTTGCAAAACGGAAGGCAAAATCAACAGGGTGCTTCCAGCAGGAGGCGATTGAGCCACTTCCCAGTCACCTCTTGTTCCATAGTAGGAACGACAGTAAGCGCCAGAGATTAGGTGCCCTCCCACTACTGCCATCTTCCTGTCTCTCTTGTACCTTGGGGCTCTTTAGATTGGACATCCTCATTCTCCTCTCTTAGCCCTGTGCAAGTTTCAAGGACTGTAACGAAGGGCATTTTCCTGCCGCTTCCATTGAATTCGGCTGCTCCTTTTGGATTCTGATGCTGCCCTCTTTGGTTTGCATTGTCACGTGCCCACCAACTATGTGTGCTTATGCACTGATCCTTTTTTCCTTCCTAGGCTACAGATGGGAGCGGCAGCTCGTATTCCGGAGCAAACTAACTATGCATACAGCTTTCGATCGCAAGGACAACGCACATCCTGCAGAGATCACAGCACTAGGCATCTCCAAGTGAGTGATTTACCCTATACTCCTTGTAGTGTGTGTGTGTGTGTGTGTGTGTGTGTGTGTGTGAGAGAGAGAGAGAGAGAGAGAGAGAGAGAGAGAGAGAGAGAGATGTTTCCTCAGAATGAATAGAAGGCAGAGCTGCATTTTCAGACTTCAGTTCACTGGAAGCAAATACACAGGGTTGAACTGGAGCAATTTTTGTTTGGTTGATCTCCAAACTTTTCAGCACAAGGGCTGCATCATATATATAATGGTAAAGGTTTCCCCACGACCGAATGGTCTAGTCGTGACCGACTGTAGGGGGCAGTGCTCATTTCTGTTTCTAAGCCTGTAGAGCCGGTGTTTTGTCCGAGGACCAGCTTCCATGGTCATGTGGCCGGCAGGATTATACGCCAAGGCGCACGGAACACCGTTACCTTCCCACCAAAGTGGTCCCTATTTATCTACTTGCATTTTTTACATGCTTTCAAACTGCTAGGTTGGCAAGAGCTGGGACAAGCAACGGGAGCTCACTCTGTCGCATGGTCTCAAACTGCCAACCTTCCGGTCAACAAACTCAGCAGCAGCAGTGCCACCACGTCCCTCTGCTTCCTGTATAAGGGCATATAAAGGGTGAACCAAGTATCTGTGCGAGGCTCTGTAACAGAACCCCAGCAGATATTGAGGCTGCCCTGTATTTATTCCCCCTCAGCAGGTGGCTGTGGTCTGGCCCCATCACCTACCAAGGGCTGGACTGGCCCTCAGGCCAGGGTTTGGAGGCCCCTGATCTGGCGTGACCTTACTGAGACCCTTACTGAGAATGATTTGAAGTTATGAGACCTCCTTATGGCCGATCAGTCTGTTAGTGGCTCTTCACCCTGCTATCCGAGTAGAATAGGCATGTTTCCGAATGCTTGTTTCTGAGTACCGGATGGTGGGGTGTAAGCGGGGTTGCCTTTCACCACTCAAGCCTGCGGGTGAGCTTGCGGTAGTGTTGGAGACAGGATGGCTGGGTGGGGCTCCTCACTGACTGTCTTCCTGGGGAGCGGCTGAGGGGGAGAACTGGGTCCCCTTGTGTCCTTCTCCAGCCGGGAGGCACTTTCATTGAGGTGCAACTTGACGCGTTGCCTTCTTCCTTCCAGGGACCACAGCAGGATCCTAGTCGGTGACAGCCGAGGCCGAGTGTTCAGCTGGTCCGTGAGTGACCAACCCGGCCGCTCTGCAGCAGACCACTGGGTGAAGGACGAGGGGGGGGACAGCTGCTCCAGCTGCTCTGTCCGCTTCTCGCTCACCGAAAGGCGTCACCACTGCAGGAACTGCGGGCAGCTCTTCTGCCAGAAGTAAGTCAGACCCTCCTCGTCTCTCCAGCAGAGTTTGCTTTCAATGGCCGTAGGGCGAGGCAGCCTCGCTTGCTCTGATGGCAGGCACACCCCTGTCCTTGCCCATAAACAATGGCTCAAGCCACTCTTCCTAGCTTAGATAAGTAAATCAAAACACATTTTTAAGGTAGATGGTATTAAGAAAATAAAAAGTGGCTCCTGCCTTTCCTGTCCGTCTTGAAACTCCTTACGGTCACGTGTAGAAGCATCAGGAAAACTTGATAAAAGCAAAGCTGTCAAGAACAGCAGCAGCAAAGCACAACGTTAAGCAGACTAGAATGAACAAAGACTGGAATGAACAACTGAACTAAATCAGGGTTGCCACTGCAGGAAGGTTTCTACAGTGGCATACCTGGGGGGGGGCAGGGGGTAAATGCCCCAGACCACCAGGGGGCATTAAAGTAGCCCCCTCACTCTCACTCGCGCCCCCCCATTGCCGCTCCGCTCCAGGGGATGCCCTCTTCCACCTTCTCCGCTTTTCTCATCAGAGGAGGTCATTCCCTAGAGGGTCTTCTGAGCACCGGGGAAGCCGCACAGGAGGTAAGGCTTTTCTGGAGGCCCCAAAATGTCACTTCTGGAAAACTAGAAGTTAAAATGTTCTGTCTCCAGAAGGCCTCTCTGGCACACCTTGGGGGGGGGGGAGGCAGTGGATGTAGGAGGATGACTCCTGCGGGTGGAGGGTCGCACCCTTGGAGTTGGGCCCCCAGGCACCATCTCCCCCAGGGATGCCACTGGGGTTTCACTTTTTGCAGCATGAAAAGGGTGGGAGCTCTTTCACTCTCATGGGGCAGGGAGCCCCACAGGCTAGGCACCATGTCCCTCTTGCCTGTTTCCAAACCTCCAGTGGTGTTGAAATGGGGTCTCGCTTGATTATCTTAGGGAGAGGGTGTGTTTCTTGGGAGAGATGCCATCCTAAACCAGGTATTGTTTTGTGGATAACAGCCAACACCTTGAACTTTGCCCAGAAACATAGTTTCTGGCAGTCAGTGTAGACAGCACGTAGGGATAGAGAGCTGCCTACTCCTGCCCAGACAGTGTTCCTCCAGCTCTACAGCATCTTGCCCTGGCCTCCCTGGGGCCAGAGACTGAACCTGGAGCCCTGTCCGCTCTGCCACTGAGCCGTCTAGCAGCAGTGTGGCCCGGTCATCCCCTCTGGTGCCTGTCGGTAGTCTTGTTAATAGGCATGCAGTGAACCTGCAGCAATGCGACTGGGCCGCACTGTGACCAGTGCCTTCCAGGCAGTTGAGCAGTCTGACTCGGAGCAAGCGCGTAGGGGCAGAACGGGAGCAGTCGCTGACCCGCCGGCCTTCCTCTCCTCAGGTGCAGTCGCTTTCAGTCCGAAATCAAGCGTCTGAAAATCTCCTCCCCGGTCCGGGTTTGCCAGAACTGCTACTATAACTTGCAGCACGAGAGGGGCCCCGAGGAGGGGTCGTGGAACTAAGGAGGCAGGACCCACCCATGGAGACTCTGTCCTGCGGGGGCTTGCGAATACCGGAAGGTGGCGGCGTATTCAGAAGGGAGCAAACGTGGTAACGTGGACTGTGCGCCTAGAGCCCTGAAAGCGGAAGGAATAATTGACTTCCCGTATACGACATTGGCAGAGACGGGGCGGAAATCCCTCGTGCGGTCAGCGGTGGGAGACGGCAGTCGAAGTGGACGGCCCCAGCCTCCCCTGCCCCTTGGCTCCGAGGCAGCGCCACTCGTCACCCTCTCCTGTCTTGGTTTTGTAGAGCTGGTCACCTTATCTGTGTGGCCGGAAGGAGGTGGCTTTTTAGAAGATAGTTGTACATCTGCCTTCTTTGCAAGCAAACTGTGGATATTGTAAATAGGTATAATGGCCTTTTTATCTAAATATGAACTGAACTGCCTGTTACATGGGACTTCAGACCAACCCCTATATTTTGCGTCTCATCTTTAGCTCGTTTATCTACTTAAATATGAATGTTTTTTAAACAACATCAAGAGGCATTATCTGTACTTTTTTATTTATTTTTTTGTACAATCCAGGCTGCATGCTTGTTCTTTCAGTTATTCACATTATCTTAACTTAAACCAGACTATTTAGAGAGAAATTTTGAAAAGGGAAAAAACAACAACTTACCAACTCATTTCTTTGGGCCAATAGGAATATTTTATTCTAAACTGGAAGGTAACAAGGACCCTCTTTGGTTGCATTTTTTAAAATACAGCAGATACTGAGCACCTCTGTCTTCATATGTCATAGGGTCTCTTTTTATACACAGCGGACCTGCTCTTTTGCTCATTCTTTGCCATTGTTGTGATTGGCTGAACCAGTTATAGGAAAGGCCAGCTAGTCGATTGTAGTGAATGCTTTGCATGGAACTCAGACTTTTCCCCCCCACACTCTGGAAAAAGAGAATGGACCATTGCTTTTCTCTTAGGTATTGTCTGCAAAATAGCTTCAGAATCCTTGTTCTTATAACTGGATGTTAATGCTGGGCCCAATCCATTGGAAGGGGGGGGGGCGTTCTTCTGTCCGGGCCCCTTTTGAAATGAATGGAAGTTGCACAAGAACTATTGCCTGTTTTTCTCTCACTTTGGTGGGGCTTGCTCGTTCCCCACGGGTTGTGCCCAACATTACACCCACTTTTTAGACTGCATTCATCATTCAAAGGTGCACCCCATCAATCTTGGGGATGTTAATTCAGTTTCACTGCTAATTGGTATTTAAAATTTACCATAAATGAGTTTTTCATTCTTTTTTTAAAGTCACTTTCTCCCAGTACAAAGATGCACATCAGACCCAACTCCTTCCTCCCCCCCCCCCCACAGCCTCTGTGGAATAAGGTTTTTAAAAGTTGTGGCATGTTTTTTAATGTCATGAATATATTTTGTAAATGGGTGATGAGATGAATTGATCTTGAGAGTTTAGCATGTTCAAAATAAGTCTGCTGCTTTTTAGCAGTGGAGAAGATAGAGGGTGGCATCCCCACTCATGCTTTTGTCCTCAGGCACTGCCTCCACAAGTAGGAGGTGCACTGTGCCTGGGCAGTATGTCTTTGTGCAAGTGGAACGAGTCCTTGCAGGAGTTGAGAGGCTCTCAAGGGCATACTTCTGGTTGAGGAGGGGGCTGCCAAGGGCAGACATGCTAGTTGAGATGCTCGCCGGAGGTTGCAAATCAGCTGAAAAGCCTGTGGCGCATCATGGAGCAGAATGAAACCCAGCTATCCACATTTGGATTTGTATCACTTCATGGACAAAAAGCAAAAAATTTTTCCTCTGGTTCAGAAAGTAACAGGCTTGTCCAAAGTAAAGGGAAGTTCCAACCCCTTTCCCAGCTTATCAGACTTGTGCTTCCTTTTCTCAAGACATGTTGCTCACTGACAAATTTTGTCCCCCTCAAAGAGCCCTGATCTTAGTGCAGCTTTATGCACTAATTAGAAGTGTAACTATGTATTTTGATAACGTGTTCTTTAACAGCTATGGTAACTGCAATAATAAGAGCAATTTGTGGACTTTGTGTCTGTAATTCAGGTCCCCAAGGCACAGGTTTATTGAAATGGCTTCATCCTCTGGGTGTTTTTGGACACCAATGGTCTGGATCTAAGTAACTGCCTTGCACCTCCCAAATACGTCTGTTTTGATACTTGCAGGGAAACTCATCACCTGGGCAACACTTTGCTTCCCTAGGCTGGGATCTCACGTCACTCAGGCCAGAACATATGCTGAAATCGGTGGGGTTAATAATTATGTATAAAACAGACATATTGAAGTCTTTTCCTAGATCTCTGCCTAATAGCAGTTTTCAAATTGCAGATTCCATGCCTTGTAAAAATGTATTCGATGGTTGAAATTCTCCAAAATCACCTTCACTCCACTGAATGTTCGTTTCTCCAAATAAGAAAAGTCGGCAAAATTGAATTTGGAAACCTCTTTAGTTGGAGATTTTAAGTTTACCACAATTAATTCCTTCAAATAAAATTCTAGCACTGGTTGGCACTAACCTCACATTAGTATAACTAATGCTGGGTCATTAGAAAACAATAGGATGTGTAGTGAAGTTTACTATATGTACTTTTTCATGTTTTGTATGTGTTCAACTTCATAGACCAGTTGTACCAGTGTTATTCTACACTTTTTACACTTGGCGCTCTTCTCAGATGGAAAGTGACATTTCTCCTGTGTGGATGATTGTGTTAAAACTTTGTGCATAGATGTATTTTAAAAGTTAAGTCTGTGCTGAACCTCTTGGCTGGGGATGAATTCTTCCAAAATTTCTGTACGTATCCAGGATCTTAGTTGCTGCTCCACTGCCTCCATTTGTTCCAGGAGCAGCTACCTGAAATTCCCCATGCAACAGCATCTGGAATGGCTGTATACCAACAGCTGTTGGTGATGCAATCAAGTCTTGGCGGTTACCAGGCAGTTGTGTAACTTAACACTCAGTCTGACATAATCCCTTACTTTCATCATTGTGTTCTAGACTGAACTAGTCTGACACACTCCTACACTTGGGGGGGGGGAGGGTAGCTTAACAGCAGGTCAGCTTTGTTTCTCCAAACAAAGAATGTTTTTGTATCTAGACTTCAAGCCAGAACCACTACACTAGCCCATTGCACTATGATCTTCCTTGTCCCTTGGTGTATTCCTTCCTCAGTGCATCCATGTGCTCTACCTTTTGTTTGTCTGTAATGTGCGACTGTCGTGTTCATGCTTATAAAGGTGAGAGTGGCCACCTCCACCAGTCCAATAGCAAAAACACTTTAGAGACATTATTTTGCACTTTCTTATGTATAAAAATTAGTAGAAACTTATTTTTTGCTTTATCATTTAAAGACTCTCCTGTTTGTTTTGGTAAATGAACTGTGTATAAAAATATTTATGCAGTTAAAACTGTTTTTAGAAAATATTTTTAATTTCAGCAAGTTTGGTTACTTGTTGCATGACTTAACACAACTGACTTTTTGTGTCAGTACAATGTATATTTTTTGTCCTGTTCTTAACTTGTAAGCCCTAGGTAAATGGCCATTTATTTGTACAGAAACAGGAGTAAATTGAAGATAACTGGCTAAGACTGGAGGGGTGGAATTTTGTACTATATTGCAGAAACCAATATCTGTTTTTTGGTGGTTATGTAAAAGGCCTGAAAAATTACTATCTAGTGTGCAATCTGTGATATCTGAATGTTTATTGTATATTTGTCTCCAATGCAAAAAGGTAGAGTAACACAACTACAATACATGATTAAATGCAATAGTTCAGGTACTTTGTTTTTATTTTAAATAAAATACTTGCTATTTACCACCAAAACACTTTGTGCATCTTTGCAATTTAAGTACTTCCAACAGTTGGCAATTTCTCAGGATAGTGTACTCTGTACTAAAGAGTAAAATTTTGTGCCCTACCGGACAGCAGCTTGACCTTGCTCCAGGGCAAGCAACTCAAAACATGCGTGCCTTCCACTGCAGGTTGTGGCAGAGGTGGAGAAATCCAATTATAAAGAGTACAGCTAGTATGTCATCCACCCACACTGAAGACAACAGCGGGATTCAAAAACTGTACGGCTGAAGCAGTCTACTTCTGCCTTCTAGAAAACAAAGCGTTCAGTGAGAAACTCTGGGATGTTAAGGTCTTGATCAGTGCTTTATTAGCTCCATCTCTGTTCTAGGAAGCAGTTAACTGAATACACAGCGCAGTATATACACAGTTCTCCAGTTTTGCTAAAACAAAGCAGTAGGTATGTAAAAAAGTACATATGGAAAGGAAGTCCCTGGAAGTAGGGGCAGATAAAAGATGTGATTTTTTTTCATCAAGTTCTATTGAGTAAAGAGGTAACAGATTATTGTACACAAGTCAGTAAGACCTCTCTGTCTTCTGTGGAAAAAACCCAGATTAAGAATTCTATAGCCTAGATACAGTTTGCCAAGCACAGTTCCTATATGCCTTTCAGTTTTAATCAAGTTTGCATGACAAAAGCTGAGCTTGGTCAAGGGTTTACTCTTGGCACTGCTTCAGCAACATATTGGTCACAACCAGTGTGTGAAGTTGTGTTTCAGTCATTTCTGGCAACAAGCATAGATAGTGCTGCTAATAAAGTTGTTTTCAGTGACCAGGTCTGGCAGCCTCTTTTCACCAGTATTCTGTGCACACAGATTCTGATGTAGTAGGAGCACATCCAAAGGCATTTCACTTTGAAAGCAGCAACATTTTATAAGGGTATCTAACAGTGCAAACAGCTGACAGATTCAGCTCATCATGTGCATTTATTCAATGGCTTAAATAGTTATTTCAATACAAATGCTATAAAAAACTACACCAAAATAATCCAAAAGTTTCAACTTTACATTAAAATTAAGCTTTACATTTGTTTCAGAACAAAATTAAGCAGACTAACCTATGTACTACATGCCAAAGGCTTATGACTACCTACTTCAGTGCAATTATTCCTATTGATGCTTTTAGTCTGCCTATTCAATTAAAGGCTGTGTTTTCCGTTTTGCTAGTTGAAAGCCGTCATGCCTATAGGGCCTTGGTTTTATTTTGATCATAACATTTCAGATGCTGTAGCCCTGAAAAAAGCAATCTCCAGTATCACAATGAAGCAAGCTGACATCATTCTTTTAAAAAGCCAGGTTAAAATTTTATATATAGATGAAGTTTTCTATACCTGGTTTAAATAAAACAGATCTAGAACCGTTGCCTTTTAAACACTCTAGAAGTATGTACTCTAAAGCTCACATATTTAATTTCATAGGATACAATCCTTCAGATGTTCTTCTGTGCAAGTCTCATTAAAGTGAACAGATGTGTTCTTGCATAGCCCCCAATTGATTGATGCCTACCTACAAAAAACATTCAGCAACTATACCTGTAATGCCTGCCTTAAATCCTGTTACAGCCACTTATACCACAGTTTTTGGCATTTGTGCTTTGTCTTTATTTGCTCTTAAAAATGGTTTTCATGATAAAAAGTTACATAAAATCAAAGAGAAAGCAACTCATGCCATGAATATCAGGTGTCATGTTTTATACACTATGGAATCTGAGTTTAGGGGCCACTGAAACAGCTAACAGCACTGCTGTTTCCCCCAGGGCCAGCACAGGTGTTCTCATAACTTCTCTCTGTTGGCCTAATGCTAGGTACATCTTGTAATTCTGACTAGCCCATCAGTCACAGTGGACCAGGCCGCCCGTCTTACTGAAAACAATATTGCTAAGTAAACTGTTAAAAGAGGGGAAAGGAGAAGAGTTCACAAATTACTGAGACACAATTTACTGAGCCGGGGAGCCTAAAAGGCCCCAACTGGAGGTTAAGCTAATAAAGAGGCCTCGAACTCAGGTAGGTGTCTGTGCTTTAACTGCTCTTTAGGATTCCACTAGTAAGATGCTGAAAGGCTCCCCAAAAGTATTTCCCTTGCCAACTAATCTGAGGAATCCAGTATAGGCACGTATCTGCCATAGGTGGTTCCCCCTGCTTCTGGAACATAGGTTAAAATAGCATCTGTCACCATTTGGTTAATTATGGATACCAGTACACTACTACAGAGAGTGCCATAGTCTTAATATCATTGCATTAAAATGAGTTTTTTTATAACTGCACACTCCCAGCTAGTCTTTAACTTCTGCCTTCTAAAGGGAGTGTATGCCTAAATCGCTGCTTTAAAAAAAAACTGAAGGCTTCCAAGGTGAGAATCAGGAGAAAGTCTCATTCCATCAACCCATTAAACTAGAAGAGCTAGCAAAAACATGCAGTTGTTTAAAAAGAACTTGAGTCTCGCACAGCCCCCTGGGAATTCACAGTAATCTCAGTGAGGAGACATTCATAGCAGATAATCGCATCTCCAGCTGCAGTCAGGCCTCAATCCAGCGCATGCTGCTCTGGTCCCAGCAAAACCTGCTTTCCAGCTGTGCTTCTCTTGACAGTCCTCAGTTTGCTCTTCCTATTCCCTCAGGGACGGCTGGAGGATCCCTTTTTCAATGAGGTGCAACTTCAGGGTTTTGTAGACATTTAACTGCTGCTCTGGCTGGAGTACCAACAGCTGTTGCAGTAGCTTGCTAGGATTGGGGCCCCTGGAAGTTAAAAAATTAATATCTCAATTGGGACAATACAATACCATTTCCCTTTCTTACATATTTCCATTACACCAAATGCTTGCTTGTAAAGAATTCCTAAAATTGTACTTACTGGGAAAGGTGCAATAACTAAAGCGACCTGCACTGACCTGAACTTGCCAGTAGGGCTTATATCAAGTATGTTTTGTGCTATAAATACAAGTACTGTGCTGTAAGGCATTTCAAACTGGGAAATAAGCAGATTGAAATGTATAGAAATATTCTTATTAATAAAATGCTTTCTGTCCCAGATTAATTAGTACAAATTGAGCTTAATTTCACTGATCCTTCCTTAATCCTTTATTTAAAATGACACCAAGGGCCCAATCCTGTCCAGCTCTCCAGTACCGATGCAGCTGTGCTAATGGAGTGTGCTCAGCATCCTGCAGTCAGGGAGGTCTCCTCAAAAGAAGGGGGTGTTTGTTCGCTTACCGTAGGGCTGCATCAGTGCTGGAAAGCTGGGTAGGGCTGGGCCATAAGAGACGCTAATTCCAGCCTCAGTAAGGAAGGGGCATGATCAAGAACTTAACCTTGGAATTATGTAATAACTGAGAATGAGTGAATGCCACTCGGCCCCAGTGAGGAGTTAAACTGTCAACTGGTTCATCTCTTGTCCCCAGCGCTGGGACAGTCCTTTTGAGTCTTTCGCGCAAAAACAGTTCAGGCGTGAGACTCTCCCCAAGAACAAGGTTAGGAACTCATGTAAATTCTCTGCAACCAATTCTTAATGAGCATACCTTATGAAACTGGTAATATAAACATGAACAAAAGTAGCCATCAAATACTGACAGTCAAAGCGATCCATTATTCCACCATGGCCAGGAATTGTATTGGCAAAATCCTTGAAGAACAAAAAAAAAGGGCCCATACAGTAAGATTCAAACACATGTAAATATTTTCAAATGAGCATTTAGTAGGACAATTATTTACAATAGTATTATCCTCTTTCTAATTATTAATTTAGTGGTTCCCAACCTGAGTTAATTTTCAGGGAGTCACAGAACCCATTTGCTCCCATAGAACATTTGCGCACCATTAAAAAAATGGCATTTTTACAACATTTTGAAGGAACCCCTAAACAGAGAAAGGTGTTTCTGAAAAATTTCAGGGTGTTTCCACATACCTAAAAACAACTGTTGCATTTGGTAACCTATGGTAGTCCACATACATGTTTTTTACAGGCACTGTCCAGGGTGCTAAGTATTAATCCATATGGAATTCAGACAAAAAAACTCAATTCACCCCAGAAAAACATTTAAAGGGACACAGGGCCCAATCTGATCCAGGCTTCTGGTGTCGATGCAGCTGCAATGCAGACAAATGCGAACAAATGTTCCCTTACCGTGAGAACGTCCCCTCCGACTCCCCCTGCACCACAGAATGCAGCACACACCCCATTGGTACGGCTACATCAGGGCTGGACAATTAGATAGGATCTGGCCCACATTGTTTTACTGACCACACAGCTTCGCTATTGCCAGATGCAGCAACAGCAAGATTAGGTGTTTTGCAGGAACATTTATTTTCCATGCATTCCCCAAATATGGCTGTTAATGAGTACAACATGTGATTTATTTAAAAGGTGTGATTTGTGAGATCACTTCCAGTTCTGCCAGCACAATGATGTCACTTCCTGCTTAATGATATCACTTCCGGTGGAGGGAGAAATCCTGACATGTTTGCCATACCTAAAAAGTGGGTCCTTGTGCTAAAATGGTTGGGAACCACTGTATTAATTCATTAAAATTAAGTTCAGTTATAACATTCAGTTGATTGATATTTGATTCCAATAAAAAAGATGTACAGGTAAATTTTTTACGTATAAAAGTAAAATTAAATAAGACAAGCTGAGAGAGTACAAAACCCCTGACTGGAACACACCTTGATTTTGAAAGCTCTTTTGAATCCACTAGCGAAAAAACCTCCAAACGGCCCAATTAAAGATGCAAATGTTGAAAAAGCAATGCTGTGCATCTGGAATGGGTACATGTTCACCGTTTCCTACAGGAATCATTACAAGCATTAGTTTTCTTCAGCATTAATGTTAGTTCCTTTTCCTTTATGCTTAAAAGGTTTGCATGCAGGGATGGGCTAGTTATTCCAGCAATCAGGCCAATATTGCTGCTTCTTCAACATGCTAGGAGACAACACCACTAGTAGCCAGAGGCACCATAAGGCTGAGGAACCCAAGTATTCTCCTCCCAGAGTGTACTTTGCATTGTACACTCCCAGAGTCAGTCTTTGCATTGGAGAGTTATCTCCCTCTGGTAGGAAGACAGGGTCGGTTTCTGAACTCACAAGTGAGGGAAGTCCCTGCTTTCTCAGACCACCATCGCCTTTTACTTTGTAGACCATCTTTAGTTCTATTTTTAGATTCCTTTTCCTCTAACCTAGTTAGAAATTACCAAGGACCCTAAAAGGATTGTTGGAAGGCAGCCTCAGTGTCTTCCATCTGCTCTCACACGCCACACCTGCCTTCTCCTACGAACTAGGGCAGTGCAGGAAAGAAACAAGTCATACAGCACCACTCTTATGTCATAACTCAGCATGAGAAATTGAACAGGAGAGCAGCACAGATAGTTTGACCTGGCCCATCTGTTTTCTGGAAGCAGCATAAACAGAAGGAATCTGCCCCCCCCCACACACACCTCTTCCTAGAAGCTGAGACTGCACAGGGTCATTTTTGACACAGGTTCGTTCAGCTTTCTCATCCATCAAGGAAGCTGGAAAGAACAGCCTGGTAGAACAGCTTGTTCACTACTAGCCCTGCCTCAAAGCTGGGAGCAGCACAAGGTTTGGGGAGCAAAGGGCTGGCAAAATGGGTCTTCTTAAAAAGCCAAGCTCCTAAACACGCAACTATCCTCACATGCATTTCAATCTCCTAGGATTCTGCTTTGATTTTGTTGTCCTTACCCTTCTCAGCAAAACCTGCAGCAATGGAGGTATGGAGTACTGCTGTAACTGGAACAGTTCTGAAGGTTCACATTCTGTGACAAATCTGTTTGTTTCACTGTTGTATTCCACAGGACATACAAAGTATTGATATTGAGCCAACAGGTAGGCAGCCTGGAAGACAAAGGAGACAACCATAACTCATCTGAGACAAGTGCTTCTCAAGTTTTGCAATAGGTAGCGTCACTCAGGCAAGAAAAGAACTGTTCCTCCCATTGTGTACAGTTTGGTGTTTGGGTTCCCTGAAATGGTACACTTACTCTTGCAACAGTTGCTCCCACACTGCTTCAGGTAACGTGTACATTTACCCAGATTAGGACATTAGGATAGATGGCAGAGGTACAACTGTGCAGGGCAACACCCAACCAGCTCACCTCTGCCACAGCAAACAAAGCCATTCATAGTTGTGCTGACAGCCACCATCAGTCAATCATCCACAAGACCCAGTATCAATGTGGTATGCCAATCCTTAATTTGTTAACCCTGAAGCCTGATAAAAGCTGGAAAGCTACAAAACAAACCGGCATATGTTTGCAGTCTCCAAATCAAACACCACAACATTAGCATGAAAAGAGGCACATCCACTTACAATGAATCCGAACACAACTGTGGTGAAGAAGCCACCTATGAATCCCTCCCAGGTCTTCTTTGGAGACAGCTGATCAACAAGAGAGAAAATGTTACAATGTGGACATTACAGAAGTATTTTCAAATTTTTGTCCGTCAGCAGGAAAAACGGATGGAAGCACTGCTAAAAGCGCCATCATTTGCACCCCACATCCAGTTGAGAACTCGGCTTCTTTTCAACTGCAGGATTCTTCCTATGCATTCCATGAGTCACTAAGCAAGAGGACACAATTCTGGCTGTTGGTTGATTGACAACCCCACTGGTAATGCTTGTAAGAAGCCAGGCCTGGGTTTTCCCAGCACCACAATGTATAGTTTGTGCTGGCAAAACCAACAGAGGGTAGAGGTCTATATCTGTTGCTACTAATGCAACCTTTTTGCCAACAAACCCTAGCAGTCTGCACACTACCACAACCCTGAAGTGTTGCGGTAACAGTATATTTTGACAAATGGCCCTTTCTGTTTTCTATTTTTGACTAAGAAAGCTATCTGTGTCTGCTACAGGCAGACTATACAACAATACAACAGAAATCTTGATTAAAGCTGGTCAATACTAGCCTAAGAGGGGCAGGGAAGAGGAATATCTGTAGTCCGACCCAAGGAGCAAACAAGGTGACCATGATGAGAGGGAGCAATATTCAATCTGCATCAATCCCCACCCCTTCTAGAAAAATGGTATTCCTTTAACAGCGCACCCATAAAGGAAGCCATTCCTGAGCACAAGTATGTACTTTCACAATGATTGTGACCATTACACATTCAAATTCTGTACCTTAATTAACGGAGTTCTTCCAAAGAAGAATCCAAAGATATAAGCAGCTATATCATTGCAAATAACACTTGAGATTGGAACAAGAAACCTGAGTGGGAAAAAGAAACATGTGAAGAAATAGTTTCACATCAAATATAAATAAACATTATAAAAGATTTCTGGCCAACTTATACTGCCACTATTCTAACATTAAATAACAAAACATTAAAAAGGTTGATCCCAACCTCCACAGGAAATATTTACAAAATCATCATCCTAAAATGAGCTTGCTTTGTGAGGAAAGTTTGCATAAATTTATGCAAACATCCAAAGATGTTGGAAGGTTGTGAAATTGATCAGGAGAACGATGCCTAGAAAAAGACATGAACACAGAGCACGTACATATTCTATACATAAAATCAAACGCATCCTGTACATATGAAATTGAAATAAATTATTGTAAATTACTAAACGAACTGTTCATTAGCATTGACCTCTACCACACCTTTAAAGGAACATGAAGGAACATGAAACTAGGTTCATATCTGTACACGTGGATTCCACCTTACAAGAGACGACCTTTTTCAAGAGGCCACAGGAGGTACGAATTACTTAGGTTCAGGTAAGGAGCTTGTGTGGGCTGAAGGCAAACTGTTGGACTACCATTCCTTGAATGTTCAAATATTATTTGGACACTCTTGGCATATCACAAATTGCTTCTGAAAATCAAAAAGCTCTTTGCCACACAACCTAATTGTTACTGTCCAAGCTTTCTCAAAGTCCAAAGCCCATCTTTGGCTTCTGGAACTAGTGCCATAGTTTTCTGAACACAGCTGAAGCAAACTTTAAAAAAAACAGGACAAGTCTCCTTTATGCAAACCACCAACCAGCGGTGCAAATTAACCAGGAGTTAGCTCTACTGCAGCCACCCACACAAGCTTGTTTTAAAAGAAATTGGATTATTCCACAGCTTATAGGACTTGCTGAGTTACATCCATCCACACCTCTTCGAGGAATCCTAGCCTTGTACTCTAATCCTAAAAGCTTCAGGTGCCGGTTCTACCACTAACAATCTGATTTCTAAAAAAAAAAAAATTAAGACTGAAATGCCACTCTATATTTTCCTCTAGGCTTGATACTAGTGGAAAATTCTATACTTGTGTTAAAAAACTGAGAAAGACCATCTTCATGTTGTCAGTGTAAATACAACAAGACCATTATGAGAGTGGAAAGATTTTAATTCTGAACGTATACAAGTGCAAATGTGATCCCTCCTGTATTCAGAGTTGAACATCCTTAATTTACTTCCTTGTTAATTCCTGATATTTTAAAACTTAGACAAGGCCTCCCCTACATACCCGCAAACAGACTTGATAAAAAAAACCCTGAAAAACACAATTATCTAACCTTGAACACACTGTTTGTATGAACAAAACATAACGATAGATTTGCAATAATTCTATCCCCTTACCAGATCATGCCTTCAAACAGATTTTGGATGACAAGATGAGATTGAGTTACAGTGATCAGCAAAGTGACATGAGTCCATGCGAACTGTTAACAGTGCAATAACACAACAGTTAGTGATGACACCACAGATCAATACATCTAAGTAAAAATGGTAGTTTAGTCGAAGGAGATATTCTAAGACGTGAGAAGTGAGCATGAACAGAGCATCACAATTTAGAAGTGTTAGTTTCTGATAAGTTACAAAAGGATTGCTGTAACAGATGCCTACCATTTTTCATCTTGTAATTGAGAGTAAGTTAGTGATGATGACATACAAGTAAGTAGTAGGATAGTAAGTGTATACATATATAGACCATTTAGAATTAGAACATTAAAATGTCAGCGACAAGGTTAGGATGAATCATGCTACATAATTATGAATCAAAATAGTAGTAACAGCACACACTTGATCTAAACTGATCTAAATTTGTCACTTCTAGTTATGCCTGTACACAATTCACCATTCCTAACACAACATCTGGTAGAATACAAACACTGAATTTGGTTTTCAAACATGCACACCTCTAGTTACTTTTCTCTATGTAATCATTGCCTAATATGTACACAATATGGATTAATGCAATATGCTATCTGGTAATACACAGCTATACTTCACTGCAATTTCCAATACCATAGCAGCCCACACAGTGTTTCTAGAATCACTTGCGGGGATCCTTGATAAAGAACTGTTTTGTCTTAAAGACATCTGAACTGTGCATCTCTGACTGACAGTAAAGGTACTTAGAACACAATCCTGAGTGCTCCATCCACCTGGAAATTTTGCAATACAAATACAACAGATTTGGCATCCAAGGTAATGGTTCCTAAACTGTGCACCGCCCCGGGGAGCTGTAGAAACCAGCCAAGGGAGCTGCAGAATCCTCATGAAAACCCACTACCCTATACAATGTATGGGACAGTAGCTCTAATGAGGAGCCACAGCCAATGGCCCAGTAGATCACTCAAAAAAGTTTGGGAACCGCTGATCTAAGGGGTGGATACGCACCATGTAAAACTGTAGACGGTAGTGCCTCTTCACCAAACTCAGTACAAACATACAGAAACCTGTACAGAAAACAGAAGACAGATGCATGTTCTGCAGCATTATTCCAAAAAGAACTAGCAAAGCAATAAAAAGGTATCCTAGTCTTAGGCTCCCCCTCCCCCTTTGGCTTTCAACTATATCAAACCTTTCAATACATACTGAGTAGGCTATGCTTCTTTTCCACAATGATTACATATTTTTCCATGACACCTTCTGATTTAACATACACAGGGCCATTCAAGCATACTTCTACAGTCCATTTGTACCACACTTCATCAGTGCAGTCAATCCAACACTGTTGGTTGACCAAAAATGAACAATGGAACTACGAAACAGCAGGAAAGCCAAACTACTTACACTCAGAGTATCAAAAGAAAGCATAAACATGTCAAATATTTTATAAAAATCAAAGCGACAAACATAGAGGGAATGCATGCTGAAGGGCAAAGTATATTATAGTTAAAACACATGTATAGTGACTATAGTGATGAGGGTCTGCTACTGACCACCATGTGGTAAAGGGAAGCCAGACATGCAGTCTGTGCATCACACTTTCTACTCATTTTTGGGTTCCTCAAAGGAAAACTGAGGTGTGCTGTGGCAAGTTGTCCTGGTTACTAGATGTGCTACTATCAAAGGCAGAGTTAAAGTTCCATCTCATGCCTTTCCTTCAGTCTGGGGTTAGTAGCCATCAATCCAGACATCCCTCAGTACCAAGTATGCTGCCGAGTGAGTGACAGGAGTGCCCCTTGGCCAGACCATGAAAATGAAAACTTCAAGCCCTTGTTGTGTTTGGTCAGAAGCAGTCACTCTTGTCTTTTACCACACAAAGGATGCTTTCACGTTTCATGCTCACTTACTAGAGACAAAATGGGCCAAACAGTTTGAGCAGAAACCCTGCATTGCCAGATCAAAATGTGCAGCTTAAATATAGGACTAGGTTTCTACTTTTTTCATTAGCTAATCCAGGGAGGGGCACTTAGTCCATCACCTGGGCCCTCCCCAACCACCATCAGGCAACTGAATACAGCCAGTTGGCCCAATGGGCCTTCTCCCGAAGTTCAGGAACACAGGGTCGCCTTCTCCCTGTGTTCAAGAAGTGTTAGCCAATCAATTCTGTATCCCTTTTCCTGCTGGCCGGGCAATCTACAGGTGTTATCCCAGGTTTCATGACACGGGATCTGAGGGTTACAGTCATAAGGGCAGAGGGTAAGCCAGACCAGCTCCATCTTGAACACAGACAAAGGCTTTGCCAAGAAGGTGGAAGGCCCCTATTCACTACAGCCACTGACAAAACTTATTAGGTTACCTGCCAGATAAAGTGTAAAAGATATAAATCGGTGGTAGCGAATCAGGAACTGAAGTTGCTCTCGTCTTTGAACAAATGTGGCAAAGTAATCTGCTACTGTCTCTCCATAAAAGAAGTAGTTCACACACAGCAAGAAATACCTGCAATATAAGCAGCAGTTTATGAGTATAAGCATCACCTTATGGGATAAGGAACAACACTAAAAAAACTAAACTTTTCGTATTGCTCTCTTTGAAGATGTAAAACTCAAAAATCAGAAAAAATCACTTAGCTTAGCCCAGAAAGGCAGGTGTTTTGTACATTTAGACAAATTTCCACAGCTCTGAAGCATGCTCTGTGTAATGCTCTACAACACTGCTTCCTACACAACTGTTCTGTTATGGCACTCTTTTCTGAGTGCCATTTTTACAGTCTTATTTTAAAAGGTTAAAATCCTTTTAAAGGTTAAATCTGTAAAACCTAACATTCAAATGTTTGGTGCAGAAGACTACAAATGTCTGTTCTGTGCTTTCAGTAAATGGAAATGGCATTCTGGGTAGTGCCCATGAGAGCCATGTGTTCTGCCTAGAACAGGATCAGGTGTTACCAGAAAATGCTTTGAGAGAGGAAACAGGCAAGGCAATCTACCCTAGATGTTTTCTTTGCCACAAAGCCTGTAGTTTACAAAGATGACGCGCAACCTGGCTCATCCTCCTGGAAGTAGATCTTCCCACCATCTCCACTACTACCATACAGGAAGAGTGACATCAGCAGTTATCAGTTACATACCAGGCTCCAGCCCAATGCGCTACAAGTTAATACATCTACATTAGAACAGTATTATAATTACCTCTTGTAGCACTATTTTACACAGCACCCCATTTTCCAAAAACACATCTACAGCATTATATGAAGTATGGTTGAACAAATAAATCCTGCTGTACTCTCTCCAGAAAATTTATTTTTTGGGTGTGTTTGTTTTTAGCAATGCTCATCACTGTAATATTTGATCAATTAAGTAAAACTGATAAAGCTGTTCAGGTATTTCACTACCTTTTTTCGTTTTTAAATTGCTACTCTGAACATGTGTATGGGACACATGCATTCTACAAATAACTTAATTCGTTTAAAGATGTACAATAGCACCAAAAAAGCCAGTGCTTAGAAGCAGAATATGTTGAAAAGTGTTATTTAAATATTATTACTAACATCACCATCTAGATCTGTGTTTATTAGATAGCCATCCTTATGGGATGGGACAGGCTGAAAGTGCAGGTAGAATGAAAAAATTTCCCACTTGCTACTTACCAGCTTAGGGTTCTAAACCAGGGCAAATCATAAGAATGATAGACTCTATAACCGATAGTAATAATTTCATGGAAACACTTTACTTGTATGCTCAAAACCTGCAATTAAGGCAAAAGAAAGATGATTTTCTCCGAAATGTGCAGTCAAGAGATACTAGATTAACAGAGCAAGTCGGGCATATCTACTCAGAAGTAAGACCCACTTATTTCAACTAGACATTTCCAGGTAAGCACATAGGAGTGCAGGCTCAATTAAAATATGAATGATTACTTCATGGTCATACACTGCCATTCCTCAAGTACTTTTAGTTTTTTCAAAGTACTATTTGTGTACAAGGTACAAGGTACTTGAGAAACCTGAAAGCTAATCTTAATATGAAATTGAGCTATACTCTAGACTTGCCAAAGAGCATTGATGCACAGATATTTCACAGATGCATTCTGATCCAACAGATTCAGACACTCCTAGAATTCAATGAACAGCCTTTCCCATTCACCACAACATCGGGGGGCAGTTCCACATGCACATACCATTGGGTGTGAAGAACTTCCCACAGAGCCGCTGAAAACTGGGAAACGTAAGAGTGCGAGGGTTTACCTAAGCTATGTTTCCAGAACTACTGTTGAATAAGAAAAGTCAAAGGGAAAGGCTTCACCAATATCATTATGATAATGATACAGATGGACAGCCCAATCCTGGCCTATGCTGGCACAGCCAGACCGCATGGTTAGGGCGCAGGTTGGGAGGCAGCTGGAGGTCTCCTGAGCGTAAAGGGATCTATCTTCCCTTATCCCATGTCCAGCCCCAACCTGCCCTATGGGGCTTCTCAAATCCACGCCAGCTACCTTGCTGGCACAAATCCAGGAAGCCCAGCGGGACTGCCAGGAAGGGGGTTACGATACAGCAGATGCAGATGCCAATCCCATCCTCTACCTGGGCCCATTCTGCCCCAATTTCCACCCTCCCCCCACTGCTCTCTCTCCACACCTCTACACTGGTCAGTGCAAACTTACAAGTGCCATTCATCCAGCTGTCAGGCTGCAGGGGCGGTGCACACCTCCCTATTAGTGCTGCCTCTTCTCTGGGTGATACAAACATGCTTTAAGGCTCGTTTGCAGCACCTTCAACCGGTGCAATAGGTGCTGCGCCAGCTGAGCGCACACTTAGGAGTGCACTCTGAGTATTAGAACAGATAAATATGGGAAAGGCAGAGTCAAGATATGGAAATAAGCTGATTAACAAGAATCGAGCCATCAAGTATACTTGATATCAAGTATCAATCATACATACTTGATATGTATGCTATCAAGAAAGGAGATAAATGTCACTGTACAGTAAACTTACAAGCAGCATCAACATGAATGATCCCATGTATATGACCATGAAAAAAAATGAAATCATCGCTAAAGTTAAAATCCCACGAATCCACCAGTTCTTCCATCTGCAAAGGAAAAAGACATGCATTAAAAAGTAAAGTTATAATCCTGTACCTGATCATAACAGTAACACAGATTTGACAGACAATAAGAATTAGAAATTTATCTGCATTGTAAGTCTATAATAAAATGAAAGAAATTACTAAATAAGCACAGGAATATTGATAGTAAGATCATCTCTAACTTTTCATTACCTTTAAAAATAAATTTAATTTCAACACAAGAAGCTGAACTAGATGGGCCTTTGGCCTGATCCAGCAGGGCTCTTCTTATGTTCTTAACCCAAATCTAAAAAAATGCTTGCATGCACTCCAGTTTTCTGAAGAAGGTTAATTTTATATCCAAAAGTATATATAAAAATATAGTAACTGTATACATAATATATACAAGTAATTATATATTACTTTTCCAATACCTTGATGACAATCCAGAAAGAGCCTTTTTAAAAATTTCTGGAGTTCTGTCTGCTGATGGAACAATTTCTGAATCAGGCCTGAAGTCTACATCTCCAAGTCTATCATCTCCATCCACATCCTAAAACAAAAGTTGCAAACACTCAGGAAGGTACTCAAAAAACAACCAAAATTTAACTGTTGGAAAGAACTTAGGGTTTACTAATAGGAAAGCTTGATCTATCAGATTCTTGGAACCAGGGTGAATAAGTCAATTTTTAAAACAGATTTAGTGTGGGGTGTTTTTAGGTTAGTTTCAGCTATCAGGTGTTTCTCTTTTTTAAAATAATCCAGTTTAACATAAAATGCAAGCAAATAATCCCTTAAAATTGAACATGACCCCTTTTCTGAAACGCTCTTTTTCTCTACAACAAAACAGATGGGAGGAAAACATATTTATCAGTCATTACAAAACACAGTCGTTAATGTACTTGCAATATGACTTGATAGCAGGGAACAGCTACAGTCACCACAGGTGTCATCCAATTGATACACTGGGGTGACATTTTTCTCCTGTTTTATGCCTACCTCTGCAACTGGCTCAATAGCCATAAATGCCTACCAATCAAGGAATGTTTCCATTTCATAGTCTTCTGACAAATATATTTTTTCCAGGGGGAGAGAAACAGGATGATTACATGACCAATGGCAGACTAAAAAAAAGAACACCAGAAAGAAGCACCATCTTCAAGTGCTGATTCCAACCAGCAATGGGCCTACAAAAACTTGTCATGACTAAGTCATAAAAGACACACTACAGTTAGAAATACTGAAGATTTTTTTTTTCTGAGTAAAACAGGACAACATTGCAGAACAGTGTGACAGTGAGGTACAAAGCCTGGTTGCCAGAATAAAGCAACATTAAATCAAAGTAACATTAAATACAGTAACATTAATTTTTTTATAATACGCACAATTAGCGTGATTAATGTAAATAATGCATGGCAAGTCTCGATTTAAAATCAATTTAAATCACCCAAGAAAAAAAGGTTGATTTGCTTTGCCTTACTTTAAATCAATCCTTCCTGCTTGAAACAAATTTCTTTCACAATTTCAAAACAGTTTAAAAACTGGTTTCAAAACTGGTCATTCTGCCAAGTTCAATTGGCGATAGAGGTCATGTGTTATCTGACACTACAATTCTCGTATCACTTGCAATTCTTGCCTCCTTTCACAGGATGCTTGCAAGGATCTTCCCAGAATAACAAAATGTCATTCAGTGAACTGCAAATCAGTGAAAAAACATCAGGTTCCCAGTTCTTCAGCCTTCCAGAGCCATTACTCCAGTGATCAACTCAACTGCTGTGGCTCTAACAATCTGACAATGCTTAGCTATTGCAAAGCAGATACAGGAAGGCACCCATGACCCAACACGCTATGATACGGAGGAGTCAGCTTCATTGACTAGGCCTTGAAAAAAGTGCACAATCCCCTCTCAACCCAAACGCTGCTTTGGAAGCATGTGTCAGAACAGTAATTCTGTGTTTTCACCAATATACAGTACAGGTGCATAAACACGGTCAGAAACTAACGTTTACAGTCTTAAGATTCAACGCTTCTGGGAAATGTAGCACATTGGCACATTGATATGTAGCACAATATCTGCAATTCGACACAGGAGGAATGGCTCAGACAAATTACCTCCATCTGTGATTAAGAAAATGTATCCAAAAGCAAGCCACCAACATACCATAAGCCCCCACTGTATGGGTCCAGTTCAGAGTTTAAGATATCTTCAAAATGGCTCATTATTGCACTTTCTATGTCACATAATTTTTTAAACAAGGCAGGTTGGTCTCAACTAGAGATAACTGGCCACTTGATCAGGTGGAATACAGAGCAAAAATGACTACGTTAGTTTGAGCTCTACTTGACTTTGGCGCAACCCTAACCAATTTTCCAGCACTGACATAGCTGTGCCAATGGGGCATGTGCTGCATCTTGCAGTTGGGGAACAGTCACAGAGGCCTCCTCGAAGTAAGGGCAAGTTTGTTCCCTTACCTCGGAGCTGCATTGCCCTTACCCCAGTGCTAGAAAGTTGGTTAGGATTACGTCCTAAATACTTTGAGTTCAGCTAGCTTCTCCTGCATCATATAGACTCAATGTTTGGATTCTGACTGCAACTGCCCAAGCTGAAAGTATTTAGTTCTTATTCCCAAGAGGCAGCCATGGTTTTTTATCTTGTTGCTGGAGACGGGCAGCCCAATCCTAAGCTTCCTGATGCTGCACAGTACAGTGGCATCAAAATGGTTGCTGTCCTATCCTTAGGGGCCAGAGAAGCCAATGGAGCTCTCCTTGGACGAAAAGGAAATTTGTCTCCTTACAAATAAAATCCCAACCTCCACAATAGGGCTTCTCAAATCTGAACCAGCTAAATCATTGGTACATTTCTGACACCCAGTGCTAGCGCTAAGGCCTAGGTTTCAGTCTCCAATCCTATACAGTACTGTAAATACTCACCTGGGAGCATGTTTGATTGAATCCAGTGGGCTTTCTGAGCAGACATGCTCAGGACTGTACTGTAAGGATTGTATCCAAATAAAGAAGACATGATGAAGCCCCACTGAAATTTTGTCATGATTAACTTGCTTTATTGATTTCAGCGGCGTTCGGTCATGGCTACCTTTCTTTGAATACAGCCCTAAAGGTCTAGGTTCCTTTCCTTAAAGGAGAACAGATTTATTGTGGCATAAGCTTGAACAAATCTAGAGCTCTCTTATGATATTCACATTCTTGATGAAGTGGCATAAACATCTGTGAACCCCACTTCATCAAGAATGTGAATATCATAAGGAGAGAGCTCTAGTTTGTTCAAGCTTATGCCACAATAAATCTGTTATGTCTTTAAGGTGCAAGAAATAATTCTAAATAATTCTCAAGTATTGTTGATTATATGCAGTGCAATCATATATTAAGTATTTATTCAGAAATAATTCTCAGTTAGACTTATCAACTGACCAAGTTCAATTAAACTTATAAGATTCCAGCCTGAACTACTTCTGTGACCTAGACTTTTCCAGAAGGCTGAAATTTTACAGACAATGAAATGATCCTCTATTAGCAAGTCAAATGCTGTTTCAAAGCTCAGAAAGGTTATTCAATCCAAGGAGAGAAAGAACTGGAAAGAAATACTTTTAAAACTACTTGGAGCATGAAGGACTTTAAATGCCTGCCAAAATAATTTGGCTACATGAGTATTTAAACGATTTCATTCCAGTTCACTTGACTATACACAACTTCAAGTAGTATTTAGCATAAAGCAAAACCAGCTACACCGGGGCTGACCCATTTCTCAATATATCATAACCATACAAGTCTACGCAAACTTGTATATTAGAACTTCATACAAGAAAATATTGTGTGAGTTTTCAGCAAATTGATTCTATATTTATGATTAGAATCCAACTCATCAAGTCAAAGGTTTGGGAAATGTTCCACACCCACCAACCCCAAATATAAGGCTATTGTTTGTTTTTTTTAAAAAAAAAACAGCTAGAGTATTACAGTGCTTAAGGGGGAGTTAAGAATTCCCTTGATTCAAATTTCACCTCAGACACGAACTCGCCTTATATTATACTATTGTCTTAGCCTCAAGCCCCCAACAGAAATATGGTGGGAATACATGCCTACCTCACATGGCTGTTGTATCAAATACAGTATTTATTTACAGTGCCACTGAGGGCACCTCACAGCACAACAGGTGGTACTTGGTCTCACTGCCACAGGGACCGCATCACACTGCTCTGTGTGACATGATCCTGCCAGCTGTGGCAGCAGTGCACCAATAGCAAAGCGAGGCTGTGGCGCATCCTGGTTCTTCAAAAGGAACACAGGACAGTCAAGAAGGGTGCAAAGCAGAGGGAAGAGATCAGGAGGTATTAGCAAACAGAAAAACCTCTCCTTTCTGGCACGAACTAAAGAGCAAACTACCCACAACTACATTCAGTTGCCACCATTCATTCTGGTGGCAGCAGTATCTAAAGAGATACTTTTAAAAAAGTTTAAAATCCAATATAAAGACATTGTTAGTTAGTGTTTAGAGGTGTATGCTAATAGATTCATGTAAAATAATATAATCCAAGAGGATAATGATATATAGGAGTTACACGTTTGCTTTCCTCATTCCTTTGCTTTCGAAGTACGAATTCCACCACCATTTCTCATACCCTCACATTTTTAGAGTTAGGCAATAGGAATCAAAGATCCCGGCTTCTGCAATGAGAGGTACTGTCCAAGTCTACCCACCTGGAGACAGAACTTCACGGCACACTCCTTGTTGGTCCTGCACTTTCTCCATAATTACAGCTGGGTGGAGAGAGTTAGAGAGATACTGAAATGGAAACAAAGAGCAAACTGGATGCAATCAGCACTGTGTAGGGTGCCGGAATTCCTCTCTGGAGAACAGATGTAACTTGTTGCTTGTGGGAGTACTCCGCAATCTATGATCACATCTGTAGTACTACACAATACAATCTTTACATGGAGTCACCCATCCAAATGCAAACTGGGGCAGAGGTTGCTTAGCAAGTGCATCTCTCTTTTTGTGAATTCAGTTTTTTGTTGCCACAAAAGTACTGAAAGAAACATAGCCCCACTTGTTCATAAAAGACAGGCAACACATATAATATTAGCTATACCCCAAAAGTATGGGTCACATTGTTCTAAAAAGTTTCCCCAGAGAAAGACAAGCATCAAGGCACACCAGAATGTAATTCACCTACTCAAGTAGAGCAGATAGGTCAAATTAAATATCTCCTGTTACTAGAGTGGTATTAGGAGACATGGTGGTGCAGCAGGTTAAACCGCTGCTGCTGGGCTTTCTGACCGGAAGGTTGGGAGTTCGAGACCACACGACAGAGTGAGCTTCCATTGCTTGTCCCAGCTCCTGCCAACATAGCAGTTCGAAAGCACGTAAAAAAAATGCAAGTAGATAAATAGGTACCACTTCAGGTAACGGTAACGGCGTTCCGTGCGCTACGACATAGTCATGCCAGCCACATGACCACGGAAGCTGGTCCTCAGACAAACGCCAGCTCTACAGGCTTAGAGATGAGCACCGCCCCCTACAGTCGGTCATGACTAGACCATTCAGTTGTCGGGAAACCTTTACCTTTTCCTATTACTAGAGTCTGAATGAGAAAGAAACAGACTTGCAAATGCATGCTACCATTATAAATACTAAAGTTCCTAAAGGATGTAACAGAATAAAACTAGCTTGTAAATAGTCCATTTCGGGCATTTTCTGTTTTCTATTAAAAAACTACAAGCTTCTACATGAAGCTAGATCACATGGGTTCAATCTGCAAGAGAGGAGATTCCAGTTAGACATCAGGAAGAAATTTTTAATGGTAAGGGTACCTCAGCAATGGAACCAATTACCAAGGGAGGTGCTGAATTCTCGCTCACTGGAGATCTGCAAGCAGAGGCTCGACAGGAACCTAGTGTATATACTCTAGACTACAGCAAACCTTTTAGCATTGGGAAAGTTCCACTTTACCAGCCACTCAAGCCTCTGTGTGGCTAAAATGGTCATTGAGAAGAAGGGCTGCCCCAAGTAGCAGGTTGTTTAACCCTTGATGCACATAGCCTAATCTGCCCTGTCAGTTTTGCAACTCACCAAAAAATGGATTGAGACCCACAGTTGGGAACCACTGCTCTAGAGAATTTCCTGCTATAGGCAAGGGGTTGGATTAGTAAACTGAGAAGAATTAAGTCATAAAAGTGTCTTTGTGATGTTCAAACTAAATCACAGGTAATATACTAATACTACCTACACCACACCCAAAAACATTTATTAAAAAAAAACAAATTAAGAATGAACTTATACCTGAAATTTAACCACACTATGATGCACTATATAACCTATGAAATTTGTGTACTGTATTATCCCAAGTAAGGCCACAATCTTAAGCAGTGAACTCACTTCAGAATAAACCTTTTTAAGACCATGCAGCACCCAGTTTCTTATGCTTTTACAGTAAAACTACTTCAGTGACTATGTTCTGGGAAACTCCTGTGTTCTCCGAAAACTGGAGTGTGGTCAGCCCTTGAACTGAGGAGACCAACAGTTTTTAACAGACCCTACCTGAAGTTGGTGCAAGAGGACCTCCCAATTAGTAAGGAATGCCCTTACTCCACCAGGGAATCAGAAGATCATAATGATAGGCAAATTTACCCAAAAGACAGCTTGACCAGCATCCACTGATCTTCCTACAGCATGCAGCTGCCAAAAACTGTTCAGTGTATGCTAATATAAGCTGCATTGTCAGGAGGTCAACATTACCGAATAGGGCTAGCTCTGCCTTGCATAAACCAAGACTTAGTTCCAGCAAATCTAAGACTGGACTGCACACTTCATACTACAGGTCATATAACTCAAATGACTGATTTGCCACACACACACACACACATACACACACCCCTGCACAAAGAAGCTTAGCTTGTCAGGAAGAGAACTAGGCTAGAACTCTTCTCTTTGACAGTGTTCAATATGCATGAAATATCTTGTGTGGAGAGGCATTCTTGTGAACCCCTCATCTTCATTCTTAAGCGATGAAATCTACCAGACATATGTTTAGCTCCTTATTTGATGTTTCTAACAACTATTTTGTAACAATGATTGAGTATGGGTCCCAGAATCTTCTGCAATGCACAATATAATATTTCCACAGCAGAAATATAACATGTCGATAGCTTTCCCATTCTGGATTGCTTTGGAAGAGAATTCAGCAGACTAAGACAGCTGACTAAACTGACAATACCACTAAAAAAAAAATCAAACCATTTAGGAAAACATACTAGCATACATTCCAGTAACTCACTTTTAAGATTCTGGCTTATATAAAAAGGCAGCACACCAGAGTAAATATTTTCCACCTTCCTTTACTTTTTATTGCTGGGAGGTAATTAAGGCACCAAAGAATAATGGACTCTGTTTCTAGTATGCTGCAGTTTTTGACAACACTAACAAGTTTAAACTCTTCACATTACATATTTAAATTAATATCTATTGTAGACAGATGTAATATGTATTTCATGTAATTTTGAATATCTAACAATTCTGTGCATACTTGTTCACATCACATTTATTCAGTTAACATAAGGCATGAACCAAAACTATGCACCAATTTATCTATTCAGCTGTAAGGCTATACACACAAAACATAATGCATAGATTTCAACCTTTTTCTTTTATAAAAAAGATTATCTTTACAATATTCTATTTCAAAGTGCGTTAGAGCTCAGAGCCAACCGATTGCCTTGGGGTAAAGTGTTTATACAACCCAACTACAGCAAATTCAGCAAAGTAGATTTTATTTCCTTTTGATATTTTGGGTCAATGTATTCCATGAACTATTTACATCCTGCACTTACTATTTACATCCTGCACTTACAGCCCAATCCTAGGCATGTCTACTCAAAAGTAAGCCCAACTGTGTTCAGTAGGAACTATTCCCAGGTAAGCATGTATGGGATTGCAGCCTCAGTAAATGAGCAAGGGAAGTAATAATTCAAGGAACTACTTTCTATTTAAAAACACAAGCTGCAGGTAGAGAAGGAATGGTCACCTTCCACAGAACTGTCACATTTTTAAGCTCTACACATTCCCATTAAATACTCTCAACTCTTTCAGTAAGAATTGAAAGTTTTAAAAAGATGTGTTCCTTTTTCCTCACAAATTATACATTCACTTCTCAATGAAAGAAAACAGGACCCATGCGAAGTGGAAAGAGCAACTTCCTAAGAAGGAGGGGAAGAAAACAAACACCTGCCCCCAATTCATTACTCAAGCATACCTTGAGAGGTGAAATTATAACTGAGTGAAAGAGGAGATCCTGAAGAAGTGTGAATAACTCTCCCTTCCAGACCTTAATCTTCAAGAACAGTTTACAAGGAAGGAATGCAGCACAACCCAAGCACGAAGGGTGGCAGATCTGACTGAGAACAGGATATACAAATACACTCCCAAGAAATATAGCACAAACCCCACACTTTCCATTCTCCCCCCCCCCTCACCTGGAGATAGGCAGAGGGCAAATGAGGCTCCACAGACTTACCTTTTCAACTTCGTGATCTCCCCCAGCTCCTCGTTTTCTCAGCTCCGACATTTCCCAGGTGGAAGGTCAATAAGCAGCAGCAGCAGCAGCAAGCATAGGGAGGAAGTAGTATGTATGTGCGCAGGGGACAAGCCTGCCTATGGATGGGGTAACCTCACAGGCTTTAATCGCAAAGGTTAGGCCTGGCACTCTGCTTCATCCTGGTTGCCACCTTGCGAGAAACCCAAGAGCTATGCGAAGGTTCTCTTTTTCCCTCCAATCTGCACCAAAAGCACCCCCAGTGGCTCAAAAAGTCAGCTCAGTTCCCAGAAAGCCAGAACAGGAGCTTTCCCTTTCTAAAACGTGCTGCAAAGATAATCCTTCAGAGGAGGGAAACTGCAAGAGGAGGTTTTCATGGTATTACACCACCCAGGGTCCTAAAACTCCAAAAAAAAAAAAAACCCCTTCAGAGGGGGTTATCCAATGACAGTCCCCCGCCCAAGGATTACTGGAATAAATCTGTTTATTCCCTTAAAAAAGGGCCACTCGGCACACTCCAGGGAAAGAAACAAGCAGTCCCACCTGCACACACCCCAATAGAAGAGACCCCTCAAAAGTGGGGGAACAAAACAGAGGCCCCTCCTCAGATGAGGTCCCACCACAGCCTTCCTGCCCCTCCCCCCGCAAGGGGGTCCCCTCGCCCTGGCCTCCAGTAGACCCCACCGCCACCACCTCACAACTAAGGTCGTCTCCCCGCCCCGGCCTGGCCCTCACTCACTTCACCCCACCCCCAGCCCAAGACAGCGAGCCGGTCAGAGCCCCCCCCTTCCCTCGACGGTGCCGCCCCCGGCCGGCTGCAGCGGGCACGCTCTGGAGACGTCCCTCTCACGGGCACCCCGAGCCCTGCCCGAGCGCCCCTTCCAGCGGGCGGGGCCTGGCAGCTCCTCCAGGTGAGCGGCGACACCTACGTCCCTCCCGCGTCTCCCAGAGGCGGCGGCAGCGCCGCAGCAGCGTTGCTAACGCTGCGCGAGCCACGGCGCAGAACGGCGTGCGCGAGAGCGACTCTTCCCCCGCGCGGCGCGGCGGCAGGCTCGCGCTCGGCGGTTCTGCCCGTCGCGCGGCGCTGGGGGCCACGCCCCTCGGGTGATGCGCATGGCCCCGCCCCCTTTTTTCCTCGGCGCGCGCCCTCCGGCTCGTAAGCACAGAATCCGAGCAGGAACGGAGCAAGGGGAGGCGGGGGAGTGGGCGCTGCGCAACGGCGTTCTGCTTCCAAGCTGCCGCCAGTGGCGTTTCTACAGGGATGGCAAAGCTCTAAGTTTTGCAAAAAGCCTTACCTTGCAGTGGAAATCACTCCTCTCCTGCACCGTTTTAGCCAATCTTGGCGTTGCTTACTGGCTACAGCAGCAAGGGAGAGGAGGGATTTACATGATAGGGTAAGGCAACACTTAGAGCTTTGCCCTCCCTGTAGAAACGCCTCTGGTTGCTGCCACCCTCAGCGAAGGTCCTTTCGCCTATCGAGCGACCTTGCGGCTGCAAAGACAAGCAGCCCGCAGGCTGCCGTTCCCCAAACGCGCGTTTTCTTTGGAGCAAGCGTCGTTTGTCTACCGCAGTGGGGAAGTGGCTTGCCGCAGGACTTTGACCCCAGCGCTTAAACGCGAAGTGGTGCTCCGTTTGGCGCGCGCGCGTGTGGTGTGTATACACGCGGGGTGTAGTCCGGCTGAAGCAGAACTCCGACACCTCTGCTAGGGCAGGAGCGATGACGTCATCAGCAGGAGCACTCGGGTGCCGCTCTGGAAACTTTTCGCAAAGAAGCAGGCTCAATAGGAGGCAAACTGAGAGATGTGCCAAGGGGCTTGTGTCAATGTCTAGGCGTTTATCTCTCTCAAAGGCTCTTGAGAGATCGTAGGTAGTTTGTTACTTTTAACACCAGCTGGCTCTTTTTATCTACTTATGACTATTCCCCCTTCCCTATAAAAGTCACAGACACGTTCAACTCAAGGGGAAACACTTTTAAACCTTGCTGATTTTGGTTAGAGGATTAAGTGCACATTTAGTGTTGGCGCAAGTGACATGCACCAGCCTAACGTGTACTTAGGATTGTGCCCTTAATAACGTATGTGCACTATCAGAGCATGCCATCTAACTGCATGCACTCACAGAAAGAGCTGTTTCTTTGTGGTTCTTAAAATCTCATTATTCAGCTTCTGCACTATACAACAGGAAACAACTGACTGTTTTTAAATGAGTGAATGAAGATAAGCAAAGGTCATCTTCCTGGATGGAAGAGGAAGTGAATTCAAGCAGTAATCTCTAGCCTACCAGCTGGGCATTAGGCAATCTACTCCAACTTGACATGTTCTAAGGGTGAAACTGAAGAGGACTTCAGATCTCCCTTTGGCAAACTGCCATAGGTTGGAGGCACTGCTACACTTATTTCCTGTATTTCTTGCAAGGATCTTATCAGAATCTTACTGATTCTTCACAGGCAGAGAAAGTCAATTAAGAGCACAATCCTAACCTGGAGTTAGGCCAGCAGAGTTAAGCCAGCAAAGTTTGGCTGGCACAAGGAACATGGTAAAGCGCGTTTGCACCATGCTTGGAGTCAGGGAGAACGGCACACGTCTGTGTGCCGACCTCTGACTTCAAGAGTGGTCCAAACGTGCTTTACATTAGCTCTTGTGCCGGCCAAATTTTGCTGGCCTAACTAAGCCGGCCTAACTCCAGGTTAGGATTGCGCCCTGAATGTTACTGAATACTATGGCACATTCCTTTACAGAATGTGAATTCGTGAAGCATTGTGTGGTTTTTGCAAGACAGAAGGCAACTCTTCTGAGATTCTGGTTGAACTAGTTCTATGATGAGAGAAGGAATTAAGCTTTGTAGGAGGCTTCTGTTTAAAAGCCCCAACCAGAAACAAACTGTCAACTCTGGTATTTTCCATCCCTTCAACCTCCGTTCTGGCTTTTTCATTCTTACATGTCTTTGTGATACCATATCCCACAAGCGGTGGCCTTAAAGACCATCCTCTGGTTCCAGAAATAATTACAAGGGTTGCAAAATGGGGTGAAAGCATTCATCTAGCAGATTGAGATAGGAAGTTTTTTTCTTGCCTGATCTTGCTTTGTGATGTCATTATGCAGCCTAATTTGACTGGCTCTGCGGTGCTGTAATGTCGCCAACCCAACTACATATACTTTACTACTATCTGTGTAGATAGACCCCAAGGCTTTGCTGGACATCTGGTGAAAAAGAATTGCAAATCTGTAGTGAAGTCTCTGAGCATTCTTTTCCATGTGCCATTATTACCCCTGGGAGGCTGACTGTAGAGATTGTGGCATAAGAACATAAGAAGAGCCCTGCTGGATCAGGCCAAGGGCCCGTCTAGTCCAGCTTCCTGTAACTCACAGTGGCCCACCATGGAGATGATGGGCTGGAAGGTCTGGCCGAGTGGAAGAGCTGTGAAGCCTGAAGGTCACCTGGGACGGCAGTTCGAATCAGCCAGAAATAACTGTGAACTGCTGATAAACACTGCTGAGATGAGTCTCTTTAGCTGGTGAGTGGAGTTGACGGCCCTTCCAGCTCAGAGATAAAATATGATCAACATGTAATGATGCGATTATGTTTTTGGCTTCATAAACATGTTGTGGCTTCATTTGGAAGTCATTTGTACTGGCTGGGTTGCCCTTAAAAAAACCAAAAGATTTCACAGCACTGGTAAAGGAAATTATTATTATTATTATTATTATTATTATTATTATTATTATTATTATTATTATTAT
>JAJKFI010000084.1:1577101-1591868 GCA_029204185.1 Lerista edwardsae
ATTATTATTATTATTATTATTATTATTATTATTATTATTATTATTATGTATTTATTGTCATTGTATTACACAACGAAATTCACTGACTGAAATGATAATCAACATGATCTTGGGGGCAGGAAAAACCCTCTGGAGGTTGATCTGCTGCCTTGCCTGAAGAAGCTAAGCTTGGACGGGCAGTGGACAGATTTTTGCGGAGGAATGTGGCGTGTGGCTGGCAAGAAATGGATAACATCTTGAGAGCCAGTCTGAGGCTTGATTTGTGGCTGCCCCTGTGGAAGCTTGGAAGACCAGAGCGACAGTCAAGACGGTGACTGTAGTGGGGAAGGAAATATTTGGAGAATTTGAGGGTTCTGTGTTCCTCTCATAGAATAATACTGGGGGGGGGACCCATTCAAAAAAAAATGGAGTTTATGGTTAACCTGCCTACATAAACCACCTTGATATGTGAAAGGCAGTATATAAATAAAGCGTGGCTAGGACTGCACCCTTTGACTAATTGATTGGTCAAGTTAAATTCAGGCGCTCTCAACGGTGGTTAGTCATGCTAGCTAAATGGAACTTGCTACTCCAGATGGAGGATCACTGTAAATACCTGATCATGGGGGAAAGCAGATGCTGCTTTTGTGACTGTTTTAGGGGTTTTCCAGAGGCATTTCAATGGCCACCACCAGTGGCAAAATGGTGGACCAGAATGGGCCTTTTGTTCATGGACTTTGGTCTCACTACACCAAGCAGGGCTCTTTTCGCTTTCTTAACTGCTGTATTGAGGGCACAGTCCTAACCTGGAGTTAGGCTGGCTCAGTTAGGCCAGCAAAGTTTGGCTGGTACAAGGTGCGTAAAGTGCGTTTGAACCACTCTTGAAGTGAGGGAAGATGGCACAGGTCTGTGTGCTGGCCTCTCTGACTCAGGGCGCAATCCTACCTTATGCCGGCCTAGTAAGGCCGACATAGCAAGGCCATATCCCAAGGCCCATTAGGAGGCAGCAGCAGCAACATGCAGGACAAGGGGAGGTTTTCCCCTTGCCCCCGTGTAAGCTCCAATCAGTCCTATGGGCCTGCTCAGATCTGTGCCTGCTGTTTTGCAGGCGCAGAGGTACATGGACAGGAGTGGCCCGAATCGGGGCTGCCCTGGCCAGGAACGGGCGTTAGGATTTGGCACTACCGCCATCCTGCATCACAACCCCCGTCTCTGCCCAGTTACGCCCCCGGAACGCCTCTGAAACGCCCTCGCAGAGGCCCTGCGCCAACCAAGTGATGCTGGTGCTCAACTGGCGCACGGCCGGCACTGCCAATGATCACGTTGGCACCTGCGTGTTGGCGCTGCACTCTTGTGCCAGCTGAGCACCATAGCACTGACGCAGGCGTGCTTCACGGCACGTTCACAACAGCGTTCGGCTGGCGCAAGAGCACAGCGCCGGCGCTAAGGGGGGTATAGGATTGTGCTGCCCGAAAGTGGCACAAACATATTTTATGGTGTCCCTTGTGCTGGGCAAACTTTGCTGGCCTAACTACGCCGGCCTAACTCCAGGTTTGGATTGTGCTCTGAGGCGTATAAAATTATACGTGGGATTAATGGAGTGGATAGAGGGATTTTCTTTTCCCTCTCTCACAACACCACAACCAGGGACCATCCACTAAAACTGAGTGTTGCAAGAATTAGAACAAATAAATACTGTTTTACCCAGTGAGTAATCAATCTGTAAGTGCAATTCTAAGTCACTGACATTTCACAACTAGCTTGATGTTTCCTCATAAAAGTTGATGTAATTAATTCTAGAGGTTGGGTTCCTTGGCACCCTGCACTGGTATGCAGAACACACCCGCAGGGCAGGATTGCACATGCCCTGCTCTTGTACTGCAGTCTGAAGCAGAACTACAGGGAGGGCAAAGCTCTAAGTGTTGCAAGAAGCCTTACCCTGTCATGTAAATCCCTCCTCTCCCTTGCTGCTGTAGCCAGTAAGCAACGCCAAGATGTTGCTTTTCCCTGTGAGGATTGGCTAAAAACGGTGCAGGAGAGGAGTGATTTCCACTGCAAGGTAAGGCTTCTTGCAAAACTTAGAGCTTTGCCCTCCCTTAGATCTGCCTCTGACTGCAGTAGAACTACATTATAACTACCCTGCTAACTGGGCAAAACTTTGAGAAGCACTGTTCTAGGAGATGCTGGCAGTGGGACAACAGTGAGGTACAACGGGCCTGGCCAGTGCATGAGATGGTAAATCTTTGATTGGACTGTAATGCTTCAAAATGCAAGTGGGGTCACATGTGGCTGAATATTTTTCCATTTTTCCAAAAAACAGTAATAGAAAACTAGCAGATCAGGGAGAAGGTGAAAGTTCTTCTTCCTGATGTGCTGGCTTTCAATGTGCAGGGTGATTTTTCTTTAAATGTAAAGACAGTTTTCCCACCTAAGCTGACTTCATAATGTGGAGCTACAAGAGCATATTGGATGCATTCTATGGGGGGGGGGGCTATATGAAGTGAGTCTGTCCCAAAACATGCCCTAGGGGATCCTAAAAAGAAATGCAGTATTTTCTTGACAAACAAGTCAACGTGGACAGGTCCCCTGAAACTGGAATGCGGAATAGCTACTGTTTTAAAAGCATGCAGTAAACAACTTGTTGGATAACTGGCATTAAAAAGAGCAACAAAATAATAGACCACCAGGTGGCGATATTGTAAAATGCTACACACTTCTGATTCCTGATTCTAACAAATGCAATACTGTACATAATTTTCTAGTACGGCAGTTCATTGGCAGGCTAATTACATTTCATACAGTTTATTTTTTACAATTAAAATTTAGCAATCATTAGTTTGAGTGAAAAAATGTATATTTTTATGAAGTTGCAGAAATAAACGTATATATTAAGAATTAATACGTTTTTAATACCTACTGTATATGCCCAGCATCTCCACTTTATTAGTATGAACCTCTGTGCTTTTTGCAAAGCATTCCAAAAACTGCAAATAAAATACAGTTGAATCATCAAGGGTAAAAGTCACTCTTCTCTTTTTGGGGCTATTACATGTTTATTGGCTAATTAATACAGAGTAGGAAGAAAAATACAGAAATAGACTTACATCATCTCCTTTCAAAATAGACCAGATCTATGAGAGTGGCCCAAACGTGCTTTATGGTGGCCCTTGTGCCGGCCAAACTTTGCTGGCCTAGTTGTGCCGTCCTAACGCCAGGTTGGGATTGCACCCTAAACCATTTAGGGTGCAATCCAGAGTGCCACTTGAACCAGCGGAGATCCACTGTGTTGGCTCCTGAATGTGCTGTACGGCATGTTTGCACTGACGCTAGGCTGGCTTGATATGGGGACGCGCAAAGGATCCGGCCCCTGCGCAGGCCGGACAAGGTGAGTTTCAGCTGTATGGCACAGGGGGAGGAGTGGGTGGTGGGAGTGTGTTCCAAGTTCCAGTGGGTGGGGGTGTTTTGGCAAGGGGGAGGGCAGAACGGGAGGCAGATCAGGCCTGGGAGGGAAATGGGAGTGCACTTCAGGGATGGGGTGGGGTCGTTTTGGGGCAGGGAGAGGGTGGAATGGGAGGTGGATTGGCCCTAGGAAGGAGGCAACGTTGGCCATGGCTGCACAGAAAGCACCCGAACTCCCATCCCTGGCCTGAGCCCCTTTACAAGGGCTGCTTGGATTTGGATTTGCAATAGCAAATTTGCTGATGCAGACCTGAGTAGCTCCATAGGGGTGGCTGAGGCTCGACACAGGATAAAGGGGAAAAATATCCCCTTACCCCAAAGTGACCTCCAGCCTCCTCCTAGCTTGCACTGGATACAGAGCAGGCCAGGGGCATAGCTAGAGAAGTGAAGGGGGTGCAATTGCACTGGGCAGCAAGCTTTGGGGGGGGCAGCAAGATGACTTTGAGACTAGTGGCCAACATTGTGAAAACCTTGGAATGTATGAATAATCCTATGTTATATATAATTGGAAAGGTGATTTAATACAGAATCCAATAAAACAAACTTGAGTGTAATATCTTTACTCCATCAAAAGCTACAGCCAAGAAAACTAGAAAACAAAAATAGTGCTGTTATAGCAATCTGCGTCAGTGTCTGAAAAAGCCACATGTGAGCAGAGACCATCATGCAATGCTTCTAATTTGCATGGGAGATTAGCATGTGCCCGCCCCCCCAGTTATATAGGCAAATTGGAAGCATTGCATGATGGTCTCTGCTCACATGTGGCTTTTTCAGACACTGACGCAGATTGCTAAAAGTGGAGACAGAGGGATTTCAAACTGTACTCAGCAAACATAAAGAACCAACTACAAAAGAACTAAGGCTGAGCTCACCATAACCTTAAAAGTTATGAAGCTTATATATCCATGAAGCTTACAGAGCTGGCTTTTAGGCTACTTTAAAGATGCCCTGGCACTTTAAAGTAGTAATGGATGGGTGGGGGAAGGTGCATGTGGTGACGTGGCGCCCCCTCCAGCTTCTTAGAGGGGGGTGCTGTGTGGTGCCACATCATGTTGTGACATCATGATGTTGCATGCCCCTTGGGGGCGCACTTTCATTGGGTGCCATGGGCGCCATTTTGACTAGGTCCGCCCCTGCATGAGACATCACTTCCACTGCATCATTTTGCCTCTGGCACTGGGCTACTCTTTCCTTAGCTATGCCACTGGAGCAGCCACTGTGGCCTGCCAGTTCCAGTGCAAGTTAGGGCTGGGCTATTTATTTGTAGTCTAGTCTTGAATAGACCAAAATGTTGGTACTATGCTGTGAATCTCGCTTTGAAATCTCTTTGCCCACCCTCAGGGCTGAGATCTGAAATGATGCTCTTAGCAGACTGTCATGGAAGTCAGTAAGGTAAGGGTAAGGGTTTCCCCATGACCGAATGGTCTAGTCGTGACCGACTGTAGGGGGAAGTGCTCATCTCCGTTTCAAAGCCTGTAAAGCCAACGTTTTGTCCAAGGACAAGCTTCTGTGGTCATGTGGCTGGCATGACTATACACTGTAGCACATGGAACGCCGTTCCCTTCCCACCGAAGTGGTCCCTATTTATCTACTTGCATTTAGGTGCTTTCGAACTGCTAGGCTGGCAGGAGCTGGGACAAGCAACGGGAGCTCACTCCGTTGCGCAGTTCTGAACTCCCAACCTTCCGGTCGGAAAGCCCAGCAACAGCGGATTAACTCGCTGTGCCACCACGTCCCTATGGAAGTCAGTACCTTGGAACAAATGAGGACTTCCTTCTGAGCAAGCTTGCATGGAGATCTGGCTGGCTGGGTTAATCTGTCCCCCACATGCCCCTGGAAACATACAATAAAGGTTGACCCAGTTGACATTCCTTAATAAATTACTCTTAATGTGAAACTAACACCCCCAGCTCTTTGCTTTTAAAAGAAATCCATCGCTTTGAAGCAAAATATGCCACACTTTATGATTTAGTCTGAAAGTCCTCCCTGTCAGGGACTCTGATGGGAAGAAAAATGCTGAAATACAATTTTTAAAAACATCATAAAACTGTAGACTAGACATCATTCTCACATTTTTCCCCTCACGTACCACTTAGATCATCAGCTTAATGATTTCCAGTTGCTGGACACTGCCTGGGCTTTGGTGCGCCAACAATTTCTAAGAAGGACTTGGCATTAATTTTGGGGTGGGGGGAATTCTGCTTCAAGAATGAAGAACTTGAGGTGGTTTGCTATATTTTCATCAAATGATCAATGAAAGTGTATCATTGTCCAGTGAAGCCAGTTGAAGTCCTGCATGTTTTACTATTAAGTAGAAACGGGAGGGTTTTAACGTACCTGTGAACTCCCCTTCTTGGTGCTCCACAGCAGTGCTAGCTGCTGAGGAGGAGGAGCTACCCAGAAGGAAGGATTGGCCCTGCTGTGCGGCACCGGAGAAGCAATTTTTAAAACTATGTGCTGAATTTCATCCTGAAGCTTTCACAGGCTGGTGATCTGTTTGGTGAGTGGCTGTTCTCCCCATAGAGATCAAACCATCAATCATATTTATATACCGCTTTTCAACAAAGGTTTACAGGCAAAAAATTTAAAGTTAAACGGCTCCCTGTCCCAAAAGGGCTCACAGTCTAAAAAAAAAATGCAGAACACCACCAGCAACAGCCACTAGAAAAGACACTGTGCTGGGGTGAAGAGGGACAGTTACTCTCCCCCTGGTCAATGTAAGAGGAACACCACTTGAAAAAGTGCCTCTTGCCCAGCTAGGTGGGGTTCAGTCTCCTTGATAGGGTTCAGAACAGGATAGCCCTCCCCATTGGTTTGACTCTGTCGAGCCGTTGCTTTGGCGACTACACTGGCTGCCAGTTCTGTTCCGGGCCCAATTCAAGGTGCTAGTTTTGACTTTTAAAGCCCTTTACGGCTCGGGTCCAGGGTATCTGAGGGACCGCCTCCTTCCATACAATCCTGCCCGTACTTTTAGATCATCTGGGGGGGGGCCTTTTGACAGGAGGGGCGGCGGCCAGGAAGAGGGCCTTCTCAGTGGTGGCCCCCCAACTTTGGAATTCCCTCCCCTTAGAATTGAGAACTGCTCCCTCTCTGTTAACATTTCGGTGGGGGCTGAAGACCTTTTTATTTCAAAAAGCTTTTAACTGTTGACAGGCTGGCTGGCTGGTTTGTTACACTTTTATATCTTGATTATACCTTATGATCCACGGGGCTTGTTGTTTTTAAATTGTATTGTTTTGTTTTAATTTTGTTTTATTGTATTGTTTTAATATTGTTTTTAAATTGCTTTTTAATGTTAAATTTTATATTTTATTGTATTCTCGTGTTGTAATGCCGCTTTGGGTGCCTTCGGGCAGAAAGGCGAGATAGAAATCCAATAAATAAATAAATAAATAAATAATACCTGAAGGTGCATATAGAGCCAGCATCATCAATGGAGGATCTGTGGCATTGAGCACCATAAAACAGAGGCACATGTAATGGGGTATAGGGGGCCACGTGGTCCTGGGTGAGCCCCATAAGCTGCCACCCTCCAGAACCCTACTGAGCGCCAGGCAGGCCACATGCAATGTCCGCAAGCCCCCTGAAAGTGTTCTGAAGCTTTTGGAAAGTGTTTAAACAATACTTCCGGTTTTCTAACAAAAATTTAATCAATTACTGTTTCACTTAATATTACTTGATTGCAAACTTATTACTTGACTGCACACACACCTGGAAGTAGTGCCCACTGAACTCAAAGAGGCTTACTTCAGACACGTGCAATGGTGTTATCCTACCGGAACGCTGGGCGGGACATCCGGGTGATCGACAGCCCACCCGTTGCATTCTGCAGCGTTACGCCATTTGCGTAACCAATTACGCCGCTTGCGTACGTTACGCAAATGGCGTAACGCTGCGGTACGCGACGGGCGGGCTGCCCAGCATTCCGGTAGGATAACACCACTGGACATGTGTATGCTCGAACTGTTAACGGTTACAATTTCTATAGAGGTTACAATTTCTATAAACCATTGTTCCTTCCGTGGGCGTCATGTTGTGTATTGGCTATTGGCTGTATGTGACCAAAAGATTATTAACTATTTTTTATCTCTTCGATGTTTAAGGTATCTGATGTGGGGTATCCCCCCTGCTTTCGAATGTGCAGCAGCAAAGAAGAGAGAATTAATGCGCCTGAATGTTTGAAAGCTTTTGAAAGCCAGCCCATAGCCTGCCATTGTACATTAGACTTGGCAAGAGTCCTGCTGCAGAGACTCTTGCAAAAAACATCCCCATTTTCTAACCATGTCAACTTCCATAACGGGCACAATTGATGTGTGAATTATGGATGTGAGTGAAAAATTTTAAAACCTTCATAGAATGTTGATGTTCAGTCTTCCTTTTTGGTAATCAGATCTTGATTAAGGGTTGGAATTAACAACCCAGGGTTTCCGGACTTGGTTTCTCTCTTTTCTGGGTAGGTCAGACAGTCAATGATTCACAGGCAATAGAGTTCTGCTACAAGAAAAAAAGATGTCTAAATGTCCATTGATCACTTTTAGAAGTTAAGTGACTTCTCACTGCCTTTGGTGATAGCAAATCACAAACTCAGGAAATTACTTGCCTGTATTGGGCTATGAGGATGTGTATTGGAAAAGGCAGGAGATACCCCCAGGAGTTACGGAATGGTATCAGCAATGGCCCCTTGTCCAAATAAACCAGGGATTACAGGGTTAACCCCTAGGTCTTTGCCTGCAGCAGGAGCATAGCTGCAGGCTGATGAGGCCCCTGGCTATGTAGGGAGGATAGCACAGGTGCAGATGGGTGTGGCTGATGCTAGAGCCTGCCTAGCAACAGACACTGATTGGCTGCCCTCAGTATAAAGCTGGAGGCAGGAGCTGTAGGAGAGGCACCTAGGTAGGTGCTGGACAGAAACACCAGGTAGATGCTGGACAGATGGAGGCCTGCCTGCCTGCCTGCCTGCCTGCCTGCCTGCCTGCCTGCCTGCCTGCAGGACTGAAGAAGGTAAGGTTGTTGTGGGAAACCATTGGGAGTTGTTGTGTGGCTGCCATGCCACCAAATGGAGGAGGCAGTTGTAGTTTGGGCAAGCTGACTGCCTATTGTTTGGAGGTGGGGTTTGTTGGTGCTAGACTTAGGGTAGCTTGGAGCTAAGCCGGTGATGAGGGCAGTCTGGAGGAGGCTGACCAGCTGGTGATCCCAAGCAAAGCTGCTAGAAGAGAGGAGGCCCAGTGGGTGACTGAACCCCCTCCCTCTGGCCTATCTCTGAGGCTGCTCTGGAGGGGAAACTAGTTAGCCTAGTGTGGGCATTGGGGCCCTTGGAGAGGCCCAGCAGGGAATTTGGCAGAACAGGGTGCCAGCAGGAACCTCTGCCTTCATTGAACTGACCTCGCACAAAAATCCAGCAGAGGATTGTAACACTGAACGTATGAATGGGGGAGAGAATCGGGGCTTAATCTGAGCATGGACTCAAAAGTAGCGTTACCAGATACAAATGCGGACAGAGTGCCTATATCTTTAATCATTGTTTTGAACAGCTATCTCCAAACTTTTTAGTACAAGGGCCACATTGTATATCTTACATGTTGTTGTGGGCCAAAAAAAATCAGTTTTAGAAATGAATGAAATTTAAATGAATAAGTTTCACTTGGATCTTTTTTTGGAATCGGCATGAAAACGATTCAAAACAAAATTCAAATGTGACAATTACAAGGAAACAATGCCATGCTTAAACTGTGAAATGATATATAATGGGTAAAAATGTCAAAACCTTAGCAAATGCTCTGACAGAAAAAACAAGTTGCTGTGGGCCAAATGTGGCCACCTGGGCCATAATGTGGAGGTAGCAAATAGAAGAGAGAATATTGGCAGGTGCAGCCCAACAAGTTTTCAAAAACTGCACCTGCCCAAATCCCCTCTTCTATACAATGGATAAAGGTATAGGCTCGCTGTCCCAGTTTGTATCCCTACTTAGATGTCACCCTACTTAGATGTCCCAGTTTGTATCCCTACTTAGATGTCACCACTTGGATGAACCTGGCATGGCATCAGAAAGAATGTATACAAAACAATTAGGAGAGGGTCATTGAACATGTGCAGAGGTTTTTGTTTGAGCACTACATAGCACCTACTGGAAAGAGGAGGGCTGTGTGTTTATTTTGCTAGTGTCAAGGTTGTAAATGGGCTATTTTCTTTCTGATTCACTTAGCTATTGGGAAATGGCCTAAGAAGTAACCCAACTTGTTGCTGCATTGTCAGGGAAGCAGCAGGCTCTGGCATCACATTGATGGCACTTCTGGCTATGGCATCACTTCTGATGGGTCCTGGTACTAAAAGGTTTGAGAACTACTGTTTTAAAGGGCAGAGGAGCCGGCTGTAAATGTAATACACAGAATTGCTTTTTTCTTTTTGCACCACAAGGAGGCGCCCGCAGACCAAATACAGTATTTATTATATTGCCAAACGCATAGGAGGGTCACACAGGCTAAATAAATAAATCCTTCCTTCTTTAAATAGCAAAACGTTTGGTCATCATCAGAAAGTTCTCGTTCTCTCTCTCTCTCTCTCTCTCTCTCTGAAAACGGGCGAGAAACACGGGAGATGGCCACCAAACCCTTACTCAGATTGGTTTTAGGAGATATCATAGTTATTAAATAACTATTCTTTTCTCTTTTACGAACAGTACATTGTGTTCTCTTTTCTTGTCAGAGATGTCGTTGCTTGAAAATATTTCATTTACATTTCATTACATTTCCCAACTGTGTGTGTAGGAGTTGCTGCGGATTGCTGATGAAAGATTCCTCCCACCGCCCCAGTGGTGTTCCTAGAAAGGGGGGGGGCGCAAAATGCTATGATTTCCAGGAGTCAGAAGCTGTGGGGGGGGGGGCTGCTTTACCCAGAACCTCAGGTTCCTGCAAAACAGCATTTTGCGCCCCCCCCTTTCTAGGAACGTCACTAATCACATAAGAAGCATTTCTTCTTTCTTAGGAAAGAAAAGAGGAGTTGAAATTGCTCGCGGAAAATGGCAGTTTTCAAAGGCAGCTCGCTGACGTTCCGAGGCTGAGATCCTGAACACGTGCAGCGTGAGCCCCTGCTTCTTTACTTGAAAGCAAGTCTCACGGATGTTCAGGGCGATTTAATATTGTACGCCGCCTTGGGTGCCCCTTGGGCAGAAAGGCGGGGTAAACAAAATAAGTAAGAAAATAAATAAATTTCCTTCCAATTGCTCACTTTGAAAAGTTAGCCCCGCTGACATCGGTGCGGGATGTATTCATTCCAAGCCTAGGCGTGTCTACTCGGAAGTAAATCCCATTATAGCCAATGGGTTTTTTACTCCCAGGCGAGTGCAGATCGGGTTGTAGCCTTTACTCCGGTGGTGCTGGATCTTGGGTTCACCTGTTGTCGTTAACAGGTGACGCATGATTCCCACATGCTGTGTAACTGACTGAGGGTCAGACTGCACGTGGGAATTGCCTCCTCTGAAAAGCGTTCCATTTCAGGCGCCTCCAGAGCAAATCGATGAAGGGCGGCTGTTTCATAGGTGCAAAGTCAGGTCAACACATCAGGTGCAAACATTTGTCCTGTCACCCCCCAACAGATGCAGGAGTTGATTATACACTCGATTACCATCGCAGGCGAAATTCCTGCTGCATTCCCAACTTGATCAAAATCCCAGACTCCCTTTCCTTTGCGAAGGAATTACTGGCAACTCGAAATAACAGCACCACCACAGGGTGCAATCCTAACCAACTTTCCAGCACTGACATAGTTGCACCAATAGGGCACCTGCTGTGTCCTGCAGTGGAGGAGTAGTCACGGAGGCCTCCTCAAGGTAAGGAAATACTTGTTCCCTTATCTCGGAGCAGCACTGCCTATACCCCGGTGTTGGAAAGGTGGTTAGGACTGTGCCCACAATCTGTCTAAAACTGAGCTGATTTGGGTCCCGTTTGATTTCCCCGCAAGAGTTCTTCATGTGTTCAAATCTCTTCTCAATAGATCTAAGGCTGCAATCCTATAGCACTTTCCTGGAAGTAAGCCCCATTGAATACAATGGGGTTTATTTCTGAGTAGACAGGCATAGGATTGGCCTGTAAAGCAGTGAAAAATAATTTGTCTAGAGGCTGCCCAATAATAACAACAACTAGGGAAAGGGTTGGTTTAAACAAGGATTGGTTCTTTTTTCATGATTACTGAGCTGCCATGTTCAGACGTTACGCTGCAACACGTAAGGTAATGTGCTGATGATTTTACTGTTTTCTGCGCATCCCAAGGGATGATCCCTCGCCCGTGCGTTTTTTCCTAGTGTGCGCCAGTGAGGAATAGGGCGGGGGTTCTTGTTGAATATCAATCAATCAACAGTATTTATATACCGCTTTTCAACACAAAATTCACAAAGCGGTTTACAAAGTGGAATATTGAGGGCGATCCCATTTTCTTCCCCAGGCTTTGAAGCAGCCTAACTGATCTCCTGCTTCCAGCCACGAGTCGCCGCGACCAACGCATCCCGTCGTTTCCGGATGAGATGTGCAACATGTGCGCGTGTTTACCCTGCAGCAAATGCGTGCGATTTGTTCCCATTGCAGCCAGCCCAGTCACCTCGCGGAACCCAGGAGGTCCGGGAGCTCAGGAATTTTCCTCCAGAGTTTACCCTTTTCGAGGAAGACGAGAAAAGGCTCTGAAATCCGCCCGAGGTCAACATGAAGCGAAACGAATTGGCTGGGATTAGCGCGGGTTGATCCGCTGTCGGCTGCCTTTTTGCCCGGGTCCTGAATTTTCATTGGCAAAACGAACGGCCTCCGCTGTTTCCGCCGCTCGAAAGCCCCGCCGCAGAGGGAGGCCCTGACGGTCTCCTGCGGCTGCAGATTTCCTCTGCCCGCGGCTTCACGTGAAAGCGATCGCCCGCTCAGATGAACAGAATCCCGGATCGGGCCGTGTCCAGTTTATAGGGAGACCTGCTCTGGAGGAGTGCAACTTTCTCGCAAAATAATGAGATTTTTAATTAAAAATAAAGACATGAATCTCGCTGCTCTTGGGACCATTGCAGGCACGATCTGCACCGCAGGCGGAAAGCACCGATTGGACTGTGCCAGCGCAAACTGCAGGGCCACGTGTCTGTCGTCGCTTTCGACCTAAAAACTCTATCGAATAAAAATCATAAAAATCAAACGCGCACAGAAGACTAGCGGACGTGTTCGTTTGGTACATACTGGAAGTTTTTGATGCGGAAGAGGAATCACCACCACCGCCCCCCAAAAATGACGCCCACCCCAGCTCCATTAGGCAGCTCTAAGGTAGTGATCGAGTCCTCGAGATCGCTTCAGTTTTCCCCAGCCGGATCGTGTGGCTTTTGTTCCACGTGTGTGCGGGAAAGCAAAGCACGCACTTAGTGGGCCCTTTAACACGTGAGACAATATCGAGTTGGCCGCCGAGTGTACAGTTGTCAGGGAACTACAGTACAGCCAATTCCAATTTTAACGATCCCATCTCTTCCTGTCTTGCCTACGACACCCGGGCTCGCAAACGCGTGTTTGTTGCATTCACACTTGACACATTTAGCCCTACAAAAACGTGTTAGGAGTAACTAAACATAGAAGATGTTACACTTATTCCACTAGGAGTATCTATCTATCTATCTATCTATCTATCTATCTATCTATCTATCTATCTATCTATCTATCTATCTATCCTTTTTAATGGCTTCAGCCTTCAGTCACTCTCCAGCTTCAAAGTTCCACCCCCAACTTTTTCACGTTTTCTCCAATGTTAATGCAAATGAGTTTCTTTTAACATGCAAACTGCCACCCACCCACCTCAAAAAAAAAAAAAATCTGTCTGCACAGCCACCTGCTTGCAAAGATTGAAGTCGTCTGGTGCGTTGTGAAACTCCCCCCCCTCTCTCTCTGGGGCTATTGTGAATAGACCCACTGAAGGACAGAATCTCGCAGATTTGACCAGTCCGTGCGGACTCGCGTCTGCTCATTGTGATCTGCATGCTGGCGTAGGCTTGCTCTTTTCGCTGCCTTAACCAAAGCAGCGAAAATCAATGGGGAAATTTGTTGCCACGGAGCTCAACGCGATGCCGGCTACACCCACGAGCATGTCGCCCCAGTGTGGCATCTATTGATCCAGTGGAGAAACTGGACTGCCCGGGGGAACTCGTCGGAGATCGTGCCATTTTATTTTACCATCATCATCATCTCTTGCCGTAGAGAAGAGGGCCGCTTAAGCTCTAAATTTCATGCAGAAAATTCCCCCCCTCCTCCTCCATCCGTACAAGAGATCATAAACTCTTGTTAAATCTCCGAGGTAGCTCAAGTTGGAAACGAAGGGCTGAGAGAGAGCGAGAGCGAGCGAGCGAGCCAGCCGTGGCGTCCGAAAGCCTTTGACCCAAGATGCCTCCTGCAGCGACTAAACCGCAACACACCACAGTAATGAGATCGCTTTGGGGGGGGGGCACTCGACAGCCCCTATTGGGTGATGCTCTCCCCCCCCCAGCAGATGTGGGTATTGAGAAGGTTCTGCCCCCTAATTAAAAAAAATCATCAGGAAGAGAAAAAAAAATGCCTAATATTCTCTTCCTTACCCGGAAGCCAGTTCAATGGGCATCCTCGGGGTTTTCGATGAAATCGGTTTAGAGGAGAGGCTTGGTATGGCGGCTTTTTCAACCAAGCCGCTCATTTCCAGTGGGACGAATTTGTCTTCGATTTCTGGCCACGATCCTTTGAATAAGCGGTCCTTTGAAGATAAGTTCTACGGACACGAACGGATTTACCCCCAAGTAGTGTTGGTGTCATAACGCAATTCGTTAGACGATACATCTTCTCTGACCTCGGAGTAAATTTATATTTATTGACTGCTCCTCTCTGACTAATTTTTTTAAGGGGCAGGAAATGGGCACCAGAATCCCGTACACATTTACGCAGAAGTCAGGCTGCAATTCTATGTACCCTTCCCTGGGAATAATAACGGAATGCGGAATTCAGTGAGACTTGCTTCTGAGAAATGCATAGGATGTGTGTCTACTCAGAAGCAATTCCCATTATAGTCAATGGGGCTTGCTCCTAGGTAAGGGGGGATAGGATTGCAGCTTAAGGCTGCACACTTACCTGGGAGTAACCCCCATTGACTACAATGGGAATTACTTCTGAGTAGACGTGCATAGGCTTGGTCTCGTAGTCTCGTTCATTTCCTTGAAACTTACCCCGAAAAGAGTAAGGGATACAACCCCCATATTGGCAGCTCTGGCGTTCTAAAAGCGGATTCATTGTCGCGGTAATATTTGCAACAACTCTGTTAGGTAGCACAGTATCATTTGAGATGAGGGGAAGGTTTAAAT
>JAJKFI010000084.1:1591878-1642415 GCA_029204185.1 Lerista edwardsae
TCTGTTAGGTAGCACAGTATCATTTGAGATGAGGGGAAGGTTTAAATCATCCTAAACGCAAGGAGAGCCCCCCCCCTTCTCAAAGTCACCCACAAAGCTACTTTCCAAGTCCAGCGCAGCCTCTACAGAATCCGAGCCTATCCTGTCCTTGGGCCGAGCGCTCCTCCGCCGGACGCGCCGAAGCGCCTTTGAACGGGTTGGTGTAACTTTCACTTTCCCTCTCACTCTCACCGGTGGGCTTTTGACAACTTAACAGGCCGCTGCAGCATCGTCGTCGTCGTCGTCGTCGTCCCGATCCATTCCAGAGAGAAGGAACGTTCTCCTCGCCAGCCCGCTCTCAGACATTTAACCTGTCAGGCAGTGAGAGCTGCGAAGGCCACGATCCAGCAGCCCCCGCTGGGTTCAGGAAGAGCATAGTTCACGCGCTCCCATCGAGGCCGACGGGGCTTTCGCAAGTTAGCTGGCTGGACGGGGACGCGAGGCTCGTGGATCTTGTAGCCGAGAACTGGCGCAGGACGCGGTTAGAGGACGCGGTTGCCCTAGTGGGTAAAGTGGCGTTCCTAGAGGGGGGCACAATACTACGTTTTGCAGGAGCCTGAGTTCGTGGGCAAAGCGGCCCTCGCCTCATGTGAAAACAATGCTCCTGCAAAACGCAGCGTTGTGCCCCTTCTCTCTAGGAACGCCACTGAGTGGGTGCGCGGCTCGCTGCCTCTCCTATATCTGCTATTTTATAAAACGTTATCACGGAATTGTTCTGCGAATATGCCTCCATTTAAGTTTCGAAGCTGATCTTCATAAAAGATTATGGGGAACAGTGCAAGTGTATGTGGGGGGGCGGCGGAGGGCAAATCGCCAAATTAATCGCTAATAAGCGAAACGGGGCATTTATTAAGCCTTTATTAAAGGTTTAATCCTAAACACCTTTACTTGGGAGTAGGCTACTAAATTCAATGGGACTGCGTAAGCTGGGCAATGAGCTCGCCGATCCCTAGAGAATCGGGCTCTACGAACACTGTTTTGCCCGAGAGCCTCGGCCCCTTCCCTTTTCAACCCCCCCCCCCGTGTCTGTGCGCCCCCACTGGTTCGCGTTCCCATCTCTGCCGCACTTTCTATGCTCCGCGCCCCGAACAAGTTCGGCAAAAGGGGCGTTGCGGGGGGTGGGAGAGCGAAGGAAAGAAAACTTCCAGTGCGGGAAGGAGCTTGGAAGACCCGGACGCCCGCCTCTGCGCTGCTGCTGGGCAACTCGCGGGCACGCCGTGGCCCGGGCCCGGGCTCTTGGGGATGGGAAGATCTGCCGGCTGTGCCCCCAGCCCCCCCCCCCGCTTGAACGAAGAAGGGTTGAAAGGCGAAGGGAATGGAGGAGAGAACCTCTGCGGGGGGGGCGCGCCTCTGCAGCCAGATTCGGAGAAAGGGCGCCGGGGGCGGCTGACTGGAGCATCTCTGTAGGGACGGGGGTCCCTGCGCGCCTCCGTCAGCCGTTCGACGGGGGACAGGGGAAACCCCAGGCTGGGCTGCGGACGGTCCCCTCGAGATCGAGTGGCTGTTTTCGCCAAAACCGACAACAATCGATGCGGCCTCTTCCAATTCGTTTCTTTTTGGCTGTAAATCCTGAGACGTGTTTTCCTCAGACCTGCTCGCCCCCCCTCTCCCTGAGCCCCCCTTCGGGTCCCCCTCGCGCCCTCCCGGTCTCCTTCGCTGTTCCGACGGAGCGGGGTCCCTGCACATATGCAAATGAGCAGCCTGGCGCGGCCCCGCCCCTTACTCCAAGGGGGGAGGCGGGGAGGGCTCGGCTGGCGGCGGCGCTCTGGCTCCAGTGTTCCCCCCCCCCCCCGCGTAAAGAAGGCAGGTCCTATAGGAGGCTGGTGCCCGGCTCTGCCCCTCCCTCGGCTGGCTGCTTATTGACGCCTCTCCAAAGTTCTCGGCTTGCCCCCTTATAGCTAAAGGCGCCCGGGAGTGATGGAAACGCGCTATTGCCTTTGAGGGGCCGTGCCGGAGCTGTCGGGGAGCGAGAGGACGGGCGGCACGGAGGAAGACCCGGGGCGGGGAGGAAGGTGAGCGCGGCCGCCCCGAACTCCACCAACAAGGGATGCTCCGGCGGAAGAACTAGAGCCAGCCGTCCAATCGCCCGCGATGCCGGCGGGGAAGAGCGAGCGCGGCCGCCCGTGCGCTTAGACGGCCAGCGGAGCAAGTTGTTCATGTCCCGGGAGGAGGAGGAGGAGGAGGAAGGTCTTCTCGCGAGGAAGCGAGGCTCTCTTCGGACGTCCTGCTCTGACGCGGAGGGAGGGAAGTGCCGGCCCCGGGACGCCCACGGAAGCCCTCCTCCGACCCCGGAGCAGCAGCGCGGCGCGACTTGTCCGCAGGCCCGGCGGTGGGAATCTTGGCCTCGGGCAAGGCTCGGAGCTGGCGGGCGCTCGGGGGTCTTCTCGCCGCAAGTGACCGGGAAGCGGGCGCTCGGGGGTCGCGGGCCTTCTTCCCCGCGAGGTGGGTTGGCCCGAGGCAGGACACTCGTGTCCCCGCCGAACTGAAGGCTCCCGAAGAGAGAGTGAGGGCTGGAGCGAGGAGCAGAGGCGCTGGGATCCCTGCCCGTCCCCGCCTTTGGCGTCCGCCCGGGGCCCCACACAACTTCAGCGAGGGTCCCGGTGCCTCCCGCCGGCCGCCGGCGCGCACCCTCTGGGCATCCTCGCTCCCGCCTGCTCCCGCCTCCCAGCATCCCCGGAGTCGCAGCCCGGAAGCCCGAGGACCCTTGGAGAAAGGCAGGCCCGGCCTGCAGAGGACCTCCCGTGCGGTGCCCAGACGCCTCCCAGCTCCACGGACGCCCCCGCCGTGTCTTGCACAGCAGCACTGACGGCGCTCCTCTCCGCGGGGGCCCCGGACGCTCAGGATCCCCCCCTCCTTCGCAGCGTCTGCACTTGGACGTGGCCACGCCGCGGGGCTTCTCTGGGCACCCCGAGCAGGGAACGCCGCTCGCCTGCCCCCTCCCGTCCCGGCGCCCCTGGACCCAGCAGAGGGGGCACCGCTTGAGGCGCCTTTTTCGTTTCTCTCCCTACTTCCTTGAACCTCCGAGGACAGGGCAGGCGTTCTCTCTCCGACCGCAGCCCACCCACCCCCAGCACTGGGCCACTCGAAGCAGACTTTCCCCGGCCCGCATTGAACAGCAGTCTACGTCCCGGAGCAAGAAACTTCGTTCGCCTCTGCCTGAACCCCGAAACCAGGCGTCGCATCTCCTGAACCGGGACCTCTCCCCCTTCCTCTCCATCATCAGGACAACCCCTCCCCCATTACCTGCACTTCGGACACTGTTTGGCCCCCCTCCCTCGGATCCCGCCCCCCTCGCCCTGCCTGCCGCCCACCCCGAGTCGGAGGCGCGCTCTTAGCGCAGGGTCCCCCGTCGGAGCGCCCCCCGTCGGAGCCCGGCCCGGCCGTCCGGCCTGGGGATGCTGGCGGTGGGGCAGATGGATGGCACCCCCCGGCAGAGCGCCTTCCTGCTCAGCAGCCCGCCGCTGGCCGCCCTGCACAGCATGGCCGAGATGAAGACGCCGCTGTACCCCGCGGCCGCCTACCCCCTGCCGCCCCCCGCCGCAGCCGTGACGGGCGCCCCCGGCGGGCCCTCCTCCTTGTCCCTGTCCTTGTCGTCGTCGTCCTCCTCGTCGTCGTCCTCCTCCTCGGCCTCCGCCTCGCCTTCCCCGCCGCTGGGCTCCCCGACGTCGGCCGGCCTGAAGCCCCCCGCCGCGGGGGCCCTGTCGTCTCTGGGCTCCCCCCCGCCGCAGCTCTCGGCCGCCACCCCGCACGGCATCAACGACATCCTCAGCCGGCCGTCCATGCCCCTCATCGCCTCCGCCTCCGCCTCGGCCGCCGCCTCCTCCTCCGCCTCCGCGGCGTCCGCGTCCCCAGCCGCTGGCCTCCTGGCGGGGCTGCCGCGCTTCAGCAGCCTCAGCCCCCCGCCGCCCCCGCCGGGCCTCTACTTCAGCCCCAGCGCCGTGGCCGCCGTGGGTCGCTACCCCAAGCCGCTGGCCGAGCTGCCGGGCAGGACCCCCATCTTCTGGCCCGGGGTCATGCAGAGCCCCCCGTGGAGGGACGCGCGCCTCGCCTGCACGCCGCGTGAGTACCTCTCGTCGAGTCCTCGGCCCCGCAGCGTTCCTTTCCCCCCATCGGGGCCACCACCAGACCTCGCACCCTGTCGTGTCCTGTCCAGGCCTCTCGCCGTCTCTCCCAGCCCTAGCACCGACCACAAGGCACCACCATGCCCATCCCCCAGCCTTACCCGCAGACGCTGACACTCCACGCAACCTCTTCTAGTCTCCACGCGTTACCTGGCCCCTCTGTCAGCTCCAGCTGTTTCCAGCGGGCCTTGTCGCCAAAACCCCACTCCCACTATGACTCCTGCCCCCCAGCCGAGTTCACTAGGGGTGGTAGAGAGAACCCCCCAAGTCAATCATTCAATAAATCAAAGAGTATTTATATACCGCTTTTCAACAAGAAGTTCACAAGCGGTTTACAGGCAAAAAATAAAGTTAAATGGCTGAGTGACCCAAGTGACCTCTGATGACCTTCCATCCCTCAACCGCGTGTTTTAGGCCCTTCCCCAATTTTCCCATTCGGCACTGTGAGCCTCAGTCCCCTGCCCCACCTCCCCAGACCCACTCAGCTCTAAGGAACACTCCATTCCGCCGACCCACCTACAGGTCACTACCCAGTCTTCAGCCCACCCACCCCCACCCCTTTTCAAACCCTGAATTGCTGGGCTGGAGGGAGGGGCAGAGACACCCTCCAGGCACACGTTTTTGGGCTGGGAGGGTCTCAGGCGTTGCGTGCGCCCATCATGCAATTCAGCAACTCCCGTGTTGAAATCCACTTTTCCTTCAGACGGTCTGTGCCAGGACGAGCGAGCGCGCGCGCGCTGCACAAGGCCTTGGGATGCGAGATGACACGGAAGGGGGGGGTGTATCGTTTGAAACGCGTGCATCCGAAAGGTTTTTGCTCCGTGGGGGTTTCATGATGTGTGTTCAGTCGCTGTTCAGGTGATGATGGTAGAAATTCATTGGAAGTGAAAGATCCCGTGGAGGAAAAATGTTGCTCTGTTACCCAGAGCTAAAAGCCGCAGAAAATCTCCGGGTCACAGACCCAGACTTGACGGCGGAGGAAACGCTTGACGGCAACTTTTCCCGAACTTTTTGGGACGCCGCAACCAGGTGTCGCCTTGTTCGGGAGTCAGACCCATTGAATTCAGGGGGAGGGGTCAGATCCGAGTGCAGGGGGGCAGGAGGATCGGGCGGGCGGAGGGCTTGGGAATTTACGATTGGACGCGGCCCGAGGTGGTGTCGTCCGCTACTGTCGTGGTAATAGACGAGACGCGTGTCTTCAGTTTGTCCGCCGTCAGCTTGGTCGCCCTGTCCTGCTTCTGTTAGGCTCCCCCCCCTTCTTGGTCTTTTCCGATTTATTTTTAAATTCACATCTGCCGGTGACCCGATTCTGTCCTTCTTTAAGTGCAACTTTACTCCTTTTGAGAGTAAAAACCAGCTGCGTTTTTACCCGATTCCTGGTGGACAAAAGTTTCGGTCCTGGTTACGGCGATGGCATGCGATGGGAACGCGAGTGCTCCTTATTTCCTACGGTTGGCGCCGGGGGGGGGGCAAAAGTCTTAATTCCTCGGTTTGACAAGCGGCCCGAACTGCATTAATACTCTACTCGGAAGTAAATCCAGTTGAAATCATTGGATTTACTCCCCCTGGATAAACCTGGATAGGATTGTGCGACCATTAAACTATATCCCTTCTTTATTTTGGTTGCTTCCTTTTTGCGGGAGGGGAGAAAGGCCTGCCACCGTTTATATTGTATACATTTTGCCTGGAAACTTTAGAGGAATCAATTTTATTTAGGCATCCGTGGAAGAGAGATCCCTGTGAAAGGGAAAAATACACATTTTAAACTAACTGAACGTTTGAAATATTTTGTACGCCATGTAATCCTAATCTTTTAAAGAATTATTTTGACCCATTTACAGAAATTTCCCCCATGAAATTTGAAATCTATTTAATTTTTGCCATCCAATGTGCATTGTTTTTAAAACATTAATAACAATTAAGTATCATTTCAACAGTTTTGAGTACAAATTTTCTCTTTCTTTCTTTCTTTCTTTCTTTCTTTCTTTCTTTCTTTCTTTCTTTCTTTCTTCACTCTGCATGCTTTCCACCCACAAAGTGAAAGAAAATGAAAGAAAACTAATTTTTAATAATTACTAGAAGTGTGATTTTTCACTTGTTCTGAAGTTCAGATTTTTAAACAATAGTCAGGAGCCCAAACCATTGGAATGATTTCAGTATGGCTCTTGACTGAATGAGGTTGATTTTCAACTGTATTTAATTAATATCATTTTTTTTTTTACAAACATGCTTACTCATTCTTCTAAAACAACACCATCTTTCTCGGATCTCTCTCTCCAGATCAAGGCTCAATTTTGCTGGATAAAGATGGCAAAAGGAAACACACGCGACCTACGTTTTCCGGTCAGCAGATTTTCGCTTTGGAAAAGACTTTTGAGCAAACGAAATATTTAGCTGGACCGGAGAGAGCCAGGCTTGCCTACTCATTGGGAATGACGGAAAGTCAAGTCAAGGTGAGAGCATCAGGTCAGATTCCCCACACCTGCTCCTCCCTACTCCACCTGGGTGGGTGAGGGTTAAAATGAGGCTACCCAGGGATGCCGGTAGGAGATATTGATCAGCAGCAGGAATCTTGCAGGCTCCCTGCAAATCAGCTTTCTTTTGAAATGGAGACATTGGCCTAGCACAGGTCCCATCATTGCTGGTCCAAATGTTAGGGATTTTCTCAGCAATCACTTTGTATGGATTTAATATTCTAACATCAGTAACAATGCTACTATTATTTTTAGAATGAAATGTTCAGTGTGCAAATGACAGTGTCCACTGTCATTTCACGTGCCTAAATGTTCTGCCTAGTGTTCCCACCCCCAATTAAACAAATGAGACTGACAGCCCAATCCTTTGCATGTTAACTGGAAGTTCCACAGCGTTCACAGGTCATTCCCACCTAAAGGTACATAGGATTGCTGCTTGAATGTGCACTGTAATTATCTCCTTCCCCAGTTTGTTCAAGGTTGTGCCTGCTCGGAAATACATTCTGTCGAAATGGGAGGTGTTTTGTTTTTTTTAATTATTCCCAGAAAATCTTCAGAATTCTGATTTTATGGGGGAATAAATTATTTTAAGTATCTATGACTGGAGTGCCTTTACGCAACATAATAGCCAATGACTAAGGGGAAGTGAAGGCCACTATCCATGGCACCATGAAAGGTTTTTGGTTGCCATCTGATCTTTGCTTGCAAGTAAATTGTACTAAGCTCAAAGTAATGTCAGGTGAGTAAAAAGGGCTAGTGCTGTCTAGAGAACAAGAGGCTTTCTGCATGACGGCATGCCCTGATTTTGAGCAATTTTGTGCCACTTGCGCAGACCTGTCTAACCAACGACACTCACTTCAGTACTTATGGAGTCAATAGGGCTACTCTGTTGAGGATGGCTTGTGAGAGTCCCGTGCGGGTATTCATCTAGCATTAATAATTGCAAACATCGTGTGATCCGCCTAAGAATTCTATATTCAGCCCAGGGCACTGCGTTCAATAGGAGTGTTGTCACTTGACTTGAAGGGAGTCAGCTTGGCTTCCTCTCTGCCTGGATGTCCCACGCACAGGAGTTCTGTGAGCATCATGATGTCTATTAATGGGCTTACATGTTAGCGATTTGGTGTAGCCCAATTGCGGATTATACTGGGGGTGGGGATGGGGAGGCCGGCAAAGAAAGAGGCAATTCTGAGTTTTGTGTTCCACTTCTACGCGCATTCAGAAATAAAAGATGGAATGGCCCATCCAGTAAAGCATTTTTAAGGATTCCTATTTGAGAATCAACTCCACTGAATTCAGGAGGAATTTCCTTCTCAATTAATGCATAGGGTTGGGCTTCCCCTCCCTCCAAATTCAGCAGGAAGATGAAGTGTGTGCTTAACATTCTGCTATTGAAATCAATAAGGGTAGGGAGGACCAAAGTTTGACCAGGTCGAGCCTCTCTGGCTCTTTGTTCGTTTTTGTGTGTCTGGAACCTTGGAATCCTTCACAGTGTTGTGAAAAGGCCTTCTTCTGAATGGGAGAAGTCAGAACACAAGCATCAAAGTAGATAAGATTTGCTCATCGCAAAGGCGCCCCCCCCTCTGCCCTTGAATTTGTTGATATCATTGGAAGTGATCAGTCAAATTGGGCTTGGGCTCGGATTGGTGAATTACGTAAGAATACAGTGTATCTTTTTCCTTTCTTTTTCTCCAGAGGAAAAATTCTCAAGACATCCTTTGGAACAGACCTCTCTCTCTCTCTCTCTCTCTCTCTCTCTCTCTCTCTCTCTCTGTGGGGTGTGTGTATTCCAGAGGGGAGTGGAGGTCCCCTTTATAGATTGTCTCTTCCTCCTGGAGTTATCCGGAGACCCTCATTTGTCACTGTAAATATGTCGAAAAGCCTGTGAATAAATTAGCGCCGCCCGCATACCATAGAAACAAGGAACCAATCCACTCATTGCAGTGGAGTTGAGAAAGAAAAGGGGGTTAACCATGAATCGGACATAATCGGGCATTTCTTTTTTTCCTACAGTCCTGCTATGGGGTGTCCTCGGATTAGTAATAGTACATAATAATAAATTTAAATGGTTTAATTCGTTGTAGAGGAAGAGTTTTGCCATAGTGGCTGCATCAGGTGGTGCATTTCAGCCAGGGAAATTGAATTCAGTCTCAACAATGAACCCATCCAGTCCAGAATGCGTCCAGAGTGAAATCCCAGAACTCATTTAAATCCCATTGATTCCAGTGCCAGTTAAGCATGACTAGTATTTTTTTTTTCATTCTGGATTTAATATGTTTGCAGTCTTCTGGATTAAACATGCCCCAGTTGGACATGCTTTCCAGTCCTACATGTGGTTACTCTGAATCGTGACCTGCTATATCCAACAACTTCTGGAGAAACTGCCCTGTTAGTCTGTTGGAGTGAAAATAACAGCGTTTGTAGCACCTTAAAGAATAAAATGTACTGTAAAAAAAATAGTGTCCAGTGGGTCTTGCTCTTGAGTAGAACTGCAATTTTGTGTACTTTTTTTTTTACGTGGAAGTAAGTTATGATTGAGATGATACTTTGGAGTTAATATACACAGGGTCAGGACAGGGCTGCAAGTATAGATAGGATTGCTGTCTGACTCCCAAATAAGCACACATAGCATGGTCACAGTTATGTAATGTGTGTGTTGATAGAAAAGAAACTGACACGCACAACCAAACAACCAATATTCTTTTTAAAAACAAATAAAAAGAGAGAATAGAGGGGGAGCTGCCATTTCAGCCTTTTCTGCAATCTCCCCAGGCATTTTGGACTTACAGACCTAAGAGACACATTGGCTTTCAGACTGAATTATACTTAAGAGCAGCGCTAATAAATATATGAGGATGTACATACATATTTTCATGGCAGAGATGGGGGGGAAGGAAGCTGGATGCATTCTGTTTTAGTCTGGATGAAAACAAATCAAACAGACAAACGGCAGGAAAGTAAATAAGGAGGAGAAATAAGTAAATGAGGAGAAAATCAGAACATAAACAATAAAAAGAGTTTAACAGAAAATACAGAAGTGTTTAAAATAGTGCGACAAAATCATTAGTATTCAGGAGCTTATTTTGATGCATAGATCAACTTGGTTGGCTGCCAGCCTGCACACACTTAGGCTGCTTAATGACCATTGACTTTGGTGGGATTGAGGAAGCCTAACTTTATGCAGGATCCCAACCTTGGTTTAGATACTATATTTAAGAGCATTACTAAGTGCTAAGAGTTAAAACAACAGTGTGGGATGGGCCAGATCCTTGAAGTTAGCAAAAATAAAGCTCTTTTTTTTAGCCCTAATGTTAACATAACCCTTTCACTGGGCAAGGTCCAGTAAACATTAAGCATCTTTTATACCACTGATTTCAACATCAGAGAGGCAAGCAAATACCTCTTTTGTTGAAATTAAGGGCACTTCACACTACATTAAAAAAACCAACTAAATTATGCTCATGATTGTTTGTAGTTATGTTCATTCATGACACCGTATGTCTGAGCATAAACTAAAAAGGCAGCTCTCTGCCCCAAGCAGCTTACTTTCTAAAGCAGTGCTTCCCAATCCCTTTAGCTTCAGGACCCACTTTTTAAAATGACAATTTACCATGACCTACATAGCTTAACTAGACATAAAAGATGATATAGAAAGCAATATTTCATTTTGTTAATAATAAATTAATTGTGAATAATAATCAGGGTCCTGTGCTCCTTGAGTCTGCTTGTGTGTGTGTGTGTGTGTGTGTGTGTGTGTGTGTGTGTGTGTGTAAATTTGTGAGACTTTCCCTAGAAATGGAGTTCAAGGACTGTTCCCTCAATCCTTTACAGTCATTCCAGGCTCTCAGAAAGTTTAACCGGAGAGCAAGATGTGCAGTGAGGGACTTCTGGTCCAAACAAAAGGCTGAAACTGGGTTCATACTTGACCCACAGCATGCCAATTACTAGAGACAATTGGCAAATGTGACATTTTTATTTGGGGTTATGAAGATCCCAGCCCGGATTGCCTGCTGCTGCTATTTTTTTTCGTCAACTGGGCAAGGCTGCTTGCAAAGTTGTTTTTTAAAAAGATCAGAAATTTGCCATGACCTGCCAAAAATCAGCTTGGGACCCACTGGTGGGTCCCGACCCACACTTTGTTCTAAAGCAGTGGGAAAGGAGGGCTGGGAGAGGCAAAAGCAGCAAAGGATGAAAGCAGGCAAATGCAGTTGACAGTCCTTTTCCTGAATGCTAAGTGAATAAATGGGTGTTGCATATATCTGTGGCAGCAATTACAATGGCTTTATCTTAGCCACAGTCATTATGGGATTATGCAGTAAACAGCCATTATCAATACCAGTGTAATATGAATGACAGTCCTACAGTGACCATTGTTAAATGATCCTAGGTGGTCAAAGCAATTTTGCTGGGGCTGTTAACGTCTGTTAAAGACCCATTTGCTTTGTTGTTTGATAAGGGATTTGATACCATCTTTCTTTCACAGCAGGGTGACTCAAACATCATCAGATAGTGAATAAGGAATGTTGTAATATCCATGCATACTCTACTATGAATATAGACGACCCTGTTAATTAAGCAATGCGGTCATGTCATTGTTATGACGATATAATTTTATATTTGGTGGCTCAACCATCAAAAACACGTATGATAGTAAAAAATAAAATGGCAATGTAGTCCTAATTTTATTTATGGGAATTAGTCCCATTGATTTCAGTAGAATTTAACACACCCAGCCCTCTTCTTTGAAAACTAGCAGTCCTGCATGGCGATCCAAATACGTGTCAGAAGCGTATTTGCCTGACATTTGGCTGTCCTTTGCATCTCCCTGGCTGAGTTGGGGAGCATAGCAGAATTGGTGCTCATGCAATCATTAAGAGAGAACGAGCAGCAGTTGCTTGGTTGTGATATATAGAAAGGGGAGTAGTATTGACTGGTAAGTAATCTGGCGAAGATCTCATTCAGAAGGTGCTGTTCTGCTTGAACAGGACTTGCACAGGACAAGAATGTTTCAGTGGGGTTATGGCCCAAGTCTTCAGCTAAATATAATGTCTCCTTGACAGGCATATAGAATGATCTTTGTATATTGTGATATAATACTATAGTATGATATACTTAATTCAGCAGCATTCCAGATTTTTTTTTTAAAACTAACTCTGTGATTAATTGCAAAGAGGATATTGCTGATTTCATAGCAGTAATATTACTGATTAAAAAGACTGTTTTATATTAATTTTTATATTCAGCTTAATACCTTGAATCTTTGCTATGGTGTGGGGCGGAAAGATGAAAGACTGCAGTTCTTATGCAGCCCTACTCACAAATGAGAGTTCCAGAGAATCAAGTAGGACTTACTTTTAATTAATGTACATAGGATCAGAGTCAGACTGCATGGCTGTAATTCTAAATGCATTTACACAAGAGTAGCCCCCCCAAGACCAAAGTTTATTTCCTTCTGAATAAACTTGGATCCGATTGCACTGCTAATGACCAAGCCAATTATTAACAATTCTAAAGTTGTATAACACCATTCAAACATTATATTAGTGGGTTGCAACATGGATTTGACCATAGTAATGCAAAATAGAACAAAATGAGGCTGCAAACCTATATGCACTTTTCTGTGTTCACTTTCCTGAATACAGTGGGACTTACTTCTGAGTAGACATGCTTAGGCCTGTGCGGTAAGGTTGGAATCCTGATAGCTTTCTGTTATTGTTTAGTAGGTGGCTTTGCCCAGATTTTAGGTGGATGTGGATTTCATTCTGTAGCTACATGCTCTGTTGGGAACCGGTTTCATTGACATCTATTGTGCAACTGAAGTCATGTGTTTAGGACTGAGCATCAATGCTGACAATAGCTCCAGTGCTAGCAAGGTTTTTTTTTGGGGGGGGGAAAACAATAACTCTGTTATAGAAATAATAATTATTACTCCCTGTAGTTTTAACTACTACAATAGTAATCACTGAGGAACACCAAAAGCTTAACTGTATACTAGCTTTATTGTAACATAATTTCACAAAGTTACTTTGGAATTTACAGGAAAAGAGGAGAATATTGTTAAGTAAATGTGAGGAACAAAATGTTCAGTATTAAAAGCACCTTGTTAATTTTGTGGGAGCAGGCACTATGCTGACTCCAGCAATAATTAGAGCTCCTGTCCAATTAGACAAATCTCACATCAATTTATCAAATGAAATGAATTGATTAATCAATTAATACATTAAATCTGAATACATTTGCATACAACTAAAACAGTCATTTGGAAGAAAAAAAAAACTACTTTGCTTTTGGATAATGTAACATGTGTTGTTTTGGGCATCCTGTGTTGTGAGTGATTCTGAGCACCTGCTAACTTTGCATAGAAGGAACTTTATGGTGACTGAGGCCCCAATCCTATCCAACTTTCCAGCACCAATGCAACAAATGTTCCCTTACCTTGAAGAGGTCTCCATGACTTCACCACCATGCAGCATATTCACCACTGAGACAGATACATCAGGGCTGGAAAATTGGATAGGATTTGGCCCTGAGTGACTTTCAGTTAAAGGTTCTTGCAAGCAAAAACCAATGCACTTATGATTTGGTCCCAGGAGAAGTGGAAATGAATGGCAGCCATGTCAGGGTAGGACCACCCACGGCTCTCTTTTGTAGCTGAACATCTCTCAAAAGGCTTACACAAGAGATCTTCAGTGGATCAAACTTGGACATCTCACAGCTTGATTGCAGGTGCTTCCCTGGAAGTAATTAAAAAAAATTTTTTTTAGTAGCACTGGCTCTCAAGTCAGTGAGCGACTAAACCGGTTCACATCCAAATGCTTCCTTTGAACTAGGTTGTGGATGGAGCACATGGTCTTACTTTTGGAGTGCATCGTCTCACTATTTTCCCCCCAGAACCAAGTACTGTAGACTTAAAATCCAAGCCAACCAAGCAGTGGCCATCAACTGCTTCTATTCCCTTCTGGCCTTGATGTGACCTTGATATGGATGGAAGCCAGAAGTGGATAGATTATGGAATTTCCATATAGCAGTGTTCCACATAGCAGTGCTAGCAACACCTCATACATATTCAGTGGTGTCATTCAAATAATTTAGGAACAGGAACTCACTTTTGATTGGCACTTGTCGGGAACCTGGAACCAGCCATGGAGCCTGAATGACATCACTGCCTTAGCCTCCCTAGGAATCCGGAGTCGCTCCCTTTAACCCTCTGAGTGCCGGCCAACCAAGAAGAAAAGCTCTTTGCAGAGGAATTGGGAGGGTGGAGGATGGAGAGTAAAGTGGGCGGAGTCAGCCCTAATTTTAACTAGTGGAACTGAGTTCCCTCGTGTTCCCCCTGCATGACATCACTACATATGATCATGGATTCCCCCCCCCCCACAATGTACTAATGCAGGATAACTAGCACCCTCTGGTTAATTAATTACCTTAACAATTAAATAATAATTTAATTTATAACCAACTCAGAACAAAATATCCATTTGTGAATTGAGTAGATAGTTGATGTGAGCTGGTGAGGGGCAACCAATTCATGTCACATGATTTGTGGTCAGGTGGATGGCCAAGATGAGAGCAGATCTGTGGCTGTGGGACTCGCCTTCATAATCACTTGCTTTAATAAGATTGAAAATCGCTGCCTTTACACATGAAAATAATGAGTTGCTTTGTTGGTCCTATAGGAAAAGATTCAAAAGTCACAGCGGAGCAATATGTGTGTTACCAGAGGAAACCAACTAAAATATCATAAAGTAATGAGGAATGTCTGGTCATGTTCTCAAAAACACATCTTCAGGCTGAACAGAAGTGAGCCCCATTGAATTCAATGGGTCCTATTCCCATATAAGTATGCATAAGACTGATGCAGTGCTCAAATGCAGGGCCCTTGAGCCCCCATGTGGTTTGTTCCAGCTCCCTTTCAGAGCAATCCTATGCATGTCCACTCAGACATGAGATCTGCTTCCAGGTATGTTTGGGACGTGGTGACACAGCGGGTTAAACTGCTGCTGCTGGGCTTTCTGACTAGAAGGTTGGGAGTTCAAGACTGCGCAACTGAGTCAGCTCCCGTTGCTTGTCCCAGCTCCTGCCAACCTAGCAGTCTGAAAGCACCTAAAAATGCAAGTAGATAAATAGGGACCACTTTGGTGGGAAGGTAACGGCATTCTGTGCACTACGGCATAGAGTCATGCTGGCCACATGACCATGGAAGCTTGTCCTCGGACAAAACGCTGGCTCTACAGGCTTTGAAACGGAGATGAGCAGCGCCCCCTACAGTCGGTCACGACTAGACTATTCAGTCGTGGGGAAACCTTTACCTTTTTATGTGTGCTTAGGACTGCAGCCATAGTTGCTGTTTTCACAGAAGTACAGAAGGAGGCTAAACTGGGGCTAAACTGGGGCTTGTGGCTTTCATTAAGATTCCCGCATCTATCCTTCCACTATCCAAGCACTGTTCCTCTGCACACTTTGCTGAGAGTAGACACTATTGAATACAGCAGGACTGATAACAGAGTAGACATGCGTAGTAGGATTGTGCTGTTACTGAGCTTATGCATTGGGAGGTACAAAACAGATTATAGTCTCCACTGTGGACTACTCAGACGAGACAAAAATATTCACCACTTTTTGAAAATGCAAAATTACACTGCAAACTTGGATTTGTGTCCAGGGTTAAGCTGTCTCACCCACCCCCCTTTCCAGTTCTGATGCAGCTGCGATGCAGCTCTGGGTTAAGGGAACAAACATTCTCTGACCTTGAGGAGGCCTCCATGACTGCTCCACCAGCGCAGGATGCAGCAAGCACTCTGTTGGCATGGCTGCGTTAAGCAGTGGAAAGTTGGATAGGATTGGGCCATCAGTCAAATTCAGCATCGTGACATATGACCAGGATGGTTTACACAGAACCACACAATATTCCCTTGCTCACTTCTGGCCACAGGTCTCTTGCCAATTAGAAGCAGCATTTTGTGGGGCATGATCTGGTCAAAATCAAACCCTTTTTGGTCCCACTGATTTCAATGGGAGTGCTACCCACTGAAGAAATAGCTCCTATTTTATTGATCTAAAATGCTTAATTTTATTTTCTAGGATTGTAGCCATAGTCGCTTTAAAAAAAAAAAGCCAAAAGTTTTCTTTCAAGCTAGCATTGTGCCACAAATGAGCAGAGGAGTTTCTACAGGGATGGCAAAGCTCTAAGTTTTGCAGGAAGCCTTACCCTGTCATGTAAATCCCTCCTCTCCCTTGCTGCTGTAGCCAGTAAGCAACGCCAAGATGTTGCTGTTCCCTGTGAGGATTGGCTACAACGGTGCAGGAGAGGAGTGATTTCCACTGCAAGGTAAGGCTTCTTGCAGAACTTAGAGCTTTGCCCTCCCTATAGAAACACCACTGCAAATGAGTAGATTTGCGCTAGTAAAAATATTTGTAGGCTAGTAAGGCTGCAATCCTATAACACTTTCCTGGGAATAGGCTACTACTTCTGAGTAGAAATGCATAGGATTGCCACTCTACGTTTTGTAGAATGATTGCTGGTTTAAATATAATAGGGATTTTCCCTTCCTTTAACAATGACTATTAGTGATGGTAGCTGAATGGGTATTTGGCAGATAATTAATTTGGGTGAATTAAAAATAACGAACTCAATGGTTGCTGCTGAACAATGACCTGGTTATCGACACTGTCACAAGCAAGGAGACTCATAGAGACTCTATGCATGCAGGATGCTTATAACTTTGTAACTATTTTGTCCCAGTGGAGAGCTGCTGTACTGCAGTGGCTGGAAGACTGAACTGGTTGATTCTCACTTTTGCCTTGCCTAAGATCCCTTGGTGGCCATAAGCAAATGCCTCACCCCCCCCCCCTTCCACTTGCAATACAGGGGAATAACAATACCTACATATCTTATGAGGCTGTTGGAAGGATTACAACAAGCTAATACAAGTGAAGCGCTTTGAGCACTTGAAAGCACTATTCAAATGCTAATTATTTATTACCAGCTCTCGAAATGGGATTCCAATACAAATCAGTGACTGTTATGTACAAATTCAAGGAAGCATGCACCAGGTGGGTTCAAATGTAGTTGTTGCTACTAATATAACCTTTAACTGCTCTGCTTTGTGTATTTTTAAGAAGGATAATTTCCACGTATGCTTATCGGAGCAGTGGGGGCTATAATGCACAGTAGTGAGACATTTTTAATCCTTGCTCTTCCTCCTTCCAGGCGCTCAGCTTCCTAAGGTTGAGCTTCATGGCTGAGTGAAGACTGGGACAAAAGCCTTCTTGGTTATTGTCCGCTAGTTTAGCAGCCAGAGTCTAGCCATTGCATCACCTCCCCGCTTCTTCTACAGATGCCTCATTTGCCCAGTGGTGAATGTGGAGAAGCCTTGCTTCTTGGGAAGGTCCCCAGCTCTTAACCACACCAGGTGTGACAAAACAGGCATCTCATAACATTTGCACTACTGCAGACAACCCAAGGAGCCACATGTACATTGATATTGTACATTGTATTCACTCTGATCATGTAATCCAAAAGTGGTGGCTATTCCGGACAGGGAAAAAAAATCTGATTCCCATTATCCTATGTACAGTTATTTATCCTTCCCCATTTCTGAATAGTAGAAAATAAAAATCATTTACAAAAAGAAAGAAAATCTGAAGGTCACTGGTCCAGCCTTGTGTAGGTTGTGAATAGGAAAGACTCATATTCTCATCCAGATTTCTGAAGGCAATGTGTAGAAGTTATGGAGGTCTTCTGGGTCAGTTATGGCTTCATGGGTGGAAGCCATGTGGGAATTTCCAGTCTCCTTGAACTCCACAGTGGAAAGGCAGGATATAGAGGAGTAATAAACAAACGACTCAACCAGTTGTGCTACCTATTCTGGAGTAACCAAAACAGAACCAAAAAGTGCACTTTAATGTATGCATGTGATACCTAGTGAGTAACATCCAAAATAATCCTTGATGGACTGTATCCAAATCTTCTTCCCTTTAAGCCCAAATGTGTGGGGAGGCTGGTTGTCACGAGGTCAAGGCATTGTCAAGCCTGGGATTTTAATAAACATCAGTGAAAGTGAAGTCACTCCGCATTAATTCACAGGGTCCCACACTAGATGAGTAGCCTGAGGTCTCGTGAGAGCGATTCTGCCCCCTCCTTCGGACGCAGATTTCAATAGGCGTCAGCGATAGCCACGCTGAAACAGAGGTGCTAGGCATTAATCCATCATTAATCAATTCATCATTAATCTGGATTGATGAATCCGAAGCGAAGTGTGTAGAACCTGGAGCCAGGTGACGAGTCCGAGGCGGGCCTGTCGTTGCATGGTCCACTTCGATTCACCCGCTTCTCTCTCCGTCTGTCTGACTCGCTCGCTGCAGGTTTGGTTCCAGAACCGGCGGACCAAGTGGCGGAAGAAGCACGCGGCCGAGATGGCCACGGCCAAGAAGAAGCAGGACTCGGAGACGGAGCGGCTGAAGGGCGCCTCGGAGAACGAGGACGACGACGACGACTACAACAAGCCGCTGGACCCCAACTCCGACGACGAGAAGATCACGCAGCTGCTGAAGAAGCACAAGACGGGCGGCTCCGGCGCCGCCCTCCTGCTGCAGCAGACGTCGGAGAACGAGGGGTCCTCCTAGACGGGGCGCGACGCGAGGCCGAGGAGTCTCCGCCCCGAAGACTGCGCTTTTCAGGCACATGTACAGGTCTATTTTTGGTAGCTATCCTGAGAAGGAGACGGAAGAGCGAGAGCGCCTGGACGCGTGGATGCCCTCGACGGGCGGCTGGCGCAGAGCTCCCCCGCCACCTGGCTCGCGGACTCCGGAGGGGCAGCGGGGCAGAGCCACAACAGAGACGTCGTTCGACCCTCGCTGCCTCCCACTCCCCCCCCCCAACCGCGCCCGCTTGCCAGACTCGCACCTGATCCGCGGGTCCCTCTGTGTAAATAAAAGCGACTGGCCCGGACTGAGTGGCAGACCGACTGCCTCGGCTGTGATGTGAATATTTAACATGTAAAAAAAACAAAAACAAAAAACGACTCCGGTTTTCCTGTGTGTAGGAAGGGCGCGTGGGTTGGTCACGTTTTTACTCTCCCCCGCGTGGCTTTCAACAGCTGGCTGCTCCAATTCGACTGGTTTGGTGTCGATGGTGGGATTCGTAGCACATGGACCCGGGGAACGCCTGGCTTGAAATAGGTCATCGTTTCTCTCTTGCCCGCCCAGCCCTCTGCCGCCTCCCGCCAGTATCTTTTTGTCTGTGCCAGAGTTCAGGAAAGGAAAGAAATGCGTGAAAATAAGAGCTAGCAAGACAGAGTCGGCACCTGCTGGGTGCAAGAGCAGGCAGATTTGGGAGTCACACAGAACTGTTTTCCTCAGGCAGGAAGCAGAGTTCTGTGTGACGCCAACATCTGCACAGCTGTTTTCGGTTTCAAGGTGGAATTTGGAAGTGAAGTCCTTTGAAATCAACCGGACAAACTTCTAAGTAAACGCGTTAATCCAGATTAAAAATTCCTTTTAGTGTTTGGCTGAGTGCTAGAAAACGAAACAAACTCTTTCAGCCAAGCCTCGCGTTTTATGTTTCGTTCTTAAAACGTTCGCCAGTCAATGCAATTTAATTATTAGTGTATTATTTTATTATTACTTTTTGAAAACACAAAACACAACGGCAGGACTAGGATGTAGGAGAGTAATAAAAAAACCCACCACTTTCTGAAGTTTGGGTTATTCTTTTTTTACCCCTTCACCCAAAACCTGCGTGTTAAATTTGTTGTGGGGATTTGTTCTAACTTCTTTCTGCTGAACATTTCCAAATTTGTTTAGTTTTAATTGCGTTTGAAAATGTGGAGTGTGTGTGTGTGGGGTTTGTTTGGGATTTTCTTTTTGTATAATAACGAATACTATAGAATGTACATTGTTTTCTTTTTTCCTTTTTTAAAGCTAATAATAACGTTGCATTAACATCTTAACCTTTTATTAATTTATATGAAGACTGTTCGGTTCGTAAAGAGAACAACACAATCCTTCGCAAGACCAGTTCAATGCAGTGCACTTTGTTTTGTTTGAAAGGGAAATCAATTAAAATCCGTTGCAAGACGTCTGTTGCCTGGAAAAAAAAAAAAGAGGATGCAGATACGTGATCTCGTCTGAGATTAAATAATAAAATTGGTCAAGCAGAAACTGATCAATTATTTTTCTTACTTTCGACAATGTACAGAGGCGATTTTTTTTAATGTAAAAAAAAGAAGAAGTCCAACGACCCTTAATGGAGAGACTTTAAAAACGAAATGCATAACAAAACAAGTGGTTCTCTTTCTCTCCCCCAGTCCCCCCCCCCCCGGCCCCACATTCTCTCTCTTGTGCTTTTGGAAGTTCTCTCTGGGGAGCTGGAGGGTTCGTGGTTTCCATATTGATTCGGGGCTGCACTGGGTCATTTCAGGCGAGTCCATCGCTGGGCATAATTCCGCTTGGAAACTGAATAGAAAAGCCGGACCGAGCAGCAATTTTCGAGGGGGTGGAGGCGGGAGGGGAACCAGGAGTCGCATCACAGTGGACAGGAGCGCAGGAGAGAAGGCCTTCGAGGGGGAAAGAGGAAAAGCGCAGGGCGGGGGGCGGGGAGTTGTCAGGTTGTTAGGTGCTTCGTCGCCCCCCCCTTTGCCCGCCCCCATTGCTGGGGTCGGAGAAAAGGCACTTCGTACGTGCTTTTGTTTATTTGGTGCTTTTGCTTATTTCTATGATTGTTCTTTTACAGTGGTGTCACAGCCCACCAAACATTTGGGTGGAGATTTTTGGGTGCTCAGGAGTTCAAACTCTACCCAAAAGTGGTCATGATAGATTCCGAATCTACCAGAATTGGATATCCTGATTTTGCAAAAAACAACAACACAACTTTACTTGGAACGGCTAATAGACGCGACCTTAACCGTCCTTAGGCCCTTGGTTAGGGCTTCAACTGTTACGTAATTACCAGCCTAGGACTGTGAACCTAACTAAAGGTTATATAATAATAATAATAATAATAATAATAATAATAATAATAATAAATAAATAAATAAATAAATAAATAAATAAATCCCTCCTCCTCCCTGCCGTTCTGTGCACCCCACCCCCTATTTCCAGTTTTCCTTCGCAGTTTTCCTTCCAGTTTTCCATCGCAGAAACGAACCCCTTTTCCTTTCTCATCCAATAACACTAAGGACTGGTTTCAGTTTCAGCTCGAAGCACAGTGACAGCCTACAGCCGCAACGCTGAACACAGAGGGGCATTTCTGGGTAAGTGTGCATAGGGTTGCGCTGCAGTTTGGACAGAAATCGGATAGCCTCGATCTATGCACGTTTACGCGGAAGTATGTTCCGAGCAGCCTTACTCGGAAATAAGTCCTGCTGACATCAATAGCCTAACAACGTCTTCCTTCCTTCGTTCCTTCCAGATTTTTAAGGAGGGTAGTACCCCTTTCCGTATCAGGGTATCTGCCATAGAGTGGAGGTGAGCCGAGGGACTTCTGCAAGAGGAGCAAGGACGTTGGCAGAGCGGCTGAGGGTTGATCTCGCGCGCTCCCTCACCCCGCCCCGCCCCGCCCCGCCCACTGACTCACCGCCGCCTCAAGTAGGAGTTCCAAAAAGGTCACACATGGCCAGCACTGCAGCTCTCCTAGATGGGATCACCTTGTGAGCTGTTCTCAGGTGTGAAGACAGCAGCATGAGTGGGGGCGCTCGCTTGCTTTTTACCCAAGCCCCATCTTTTAAATGTAGAATTACTAATGCTGATTGTTGTTGCGATTTGTTTTATGGTATTTTAAATTTATGATTGTAAACCACCCTGGACATTGTTATGATTGTGGGGTGGGGAGAAGGCAGGCTAGAAATATTTTACATGTATTTTTGTGTATTTTCCCTGATGCACAAATAACGTAAGAACATAAGAACGTAAGAACAGCCCTGCTGGATCAAGCCAAAGGCCCATCTAGTCCAGCTTCCTGTATCTCACAGCGGCCCACCAGGTGCCCCAGGGAGGCATGAGACAACAAGATGCTTGCATCCTGTTGCCACTCCCTTGCACCCGGTACCAGTAGCCCAACACCTTTGTAAGGAGGTTGCACAATCCATCATTGCCTATAGCCCACGATGGACCTTTCCTCCAGAAATCCGTCCAATCCCCTCTTAAAGGCATCAAGACCAGATGCCATCACCACCTCCTGTGGCAAAGAGTTCCACAGATTAACTACCCGCTGGGTAAAAAAGTACTTCCTTTTATCTGTTTTAACTCTCCCAACCCTCAGTTTTAGTGGATGCCCCCTGGTTCTGGTGTTTTGAGAGAGGGAAAAGAACATCCTTCTATCGACTTTATCCCTTCCATGCATAATTTTGTATGTCTCAACTTTGGGGGGCGAGGATTGATTTCTTTTTTCAGAAAAGTAAACCCTGTGGAACCCTGTAGTTTTCTAAAGATAATAATTGTAGGAGTAGAGAGCAACAAAAAAGTAAGGGGTCAGGGCCATGTTTGCCCCCTCTGGAATTTGAGCTCTCTGTTGCAGCAGCGGGGTGGGGACAGAGGGTGAGGCAAGTTCTACAAATTCAAGGGACTTTTTGCAATAGATCAGTGGCATGCAGTGTGGGAGTGGAAGGTGAGGCCACTGTTCTTCGGAAAGTGCCATCACCGCTACCAAACCTGTGAGTGTGCAAACACCCACAACTGATGATTGGTGAGTGTGTGGCTGGGTTTGCACACTCACAGGTTCGGCAGCAGCGGTGGCACTTTTCGAAGAATGCTGGTGGGGCGTCGCTGCCTCACCTTCCGCTCCCACACTGTATGCCACTAAGCTATTGCAAAAATCCCTTGAACTTGTAGACCTTCTGGCTATGCTATCAGCTCATTCTCTTTAGATTTGGTCTGAGCTCTGCTGAGGTGGGCTTATACATCAATTCAGATGCTATCCGTTCAGATGGTACTTCTATGCAGGATGGCAGGTGAATGAGCCCACCCTTTTCCCTCGTGTCCTTCCCCTTCTAATGATGGTGCCGTGAAGGATTCATCTGCATTGTCTCCTCTCATAAGGATCTGGTCAACAATGTCATTCTAGATGTATGGGATGGGCAATCAAACCTGGACAATCCCATACCTACTGGATCTAATCCTCCATGTCCCCTCTCAGTCATGTCTTTTCAGAATGCAGCACACTGCAGATAATTCTGGAGCACTGCACTGGAGTAGCTAATGAAAGTGTAGCTCAGTGCAGAGGGCAGAATGGTGCCTCAGAAGTGACATCACAACAGGAAGTGACATCACAGATGTATTTTCATTTTCCTGGGGTTTCTTTGACCATACCTTTTGATAGAATGGAGATATTATGCTCTATGTTTCATTGCATTCTGCATGAAATTCCGCATCAAATGGTATAGAACATGTTGGTATTATTCATACATACCAAGGTTTTCATAATTTTGGCCACTAGTGTCAAGCTCAGCTTGTTACCCCCCTAAAGCTCACTGCCCAGTGCAATTGTACCCCATTGCACTTCTTTAGGTACTTCCTGTTCTGGAGCCATGTGCACTGTTCAAGTTTGTCAGGCCTCTAGATCACCACTGGGCAACCATTATTCTAGACAAGAGAAGCAATCGGGATCAGGCACCTGAATCTGTAATGTTGTTGTTGTTCAGTCGCTAAGTCATGTCCGACTCTTTGCGACCCCATGGACCACAGCACGCCAGGCCTCCCTGTCCTCCACTAGCTTCCGGAGTTCGCCCAATTTCATGTTCATTGCTTTGGTGACACTATCTAACCATCTCATCCTCTGCCGCCCCCTTCTCTCTTTGCCTTCCATCTTTCCCAGCATGAGGGTCTTTTCTAAAGAGTCCTCTCTTCTCATGTGGTGGCCAAAGTATTGGAGCTTCAGCCCCAGGATTTGTCCTTCCAGGGAGCAATCAGGCTTGACTTCCTGTAGGATTGACCGATTAGATCTCCAGGGGACTCTCAAGAGTCTTCTCCAGCACCATAATTCAAAAGCATCTATTCTTCGGCTGTAATAGTGTATCTTCTATCTGTAATAGTGGTGCATAAAATCAGTCCACCATATCTGTCTGCAATGATACATCAACTCAATGGCCCTTCTGTACATGAGCTTGGTCTTCTGCTGCATCTTATCACTTTTTCAGCTGAAGCTGAAAACGTGCACGGTAGTTAAGAAAGCCATCCCTCTCCAGTTAAGGTACCGAGCCTATGTCCCTTTCCTTTCTCCCCTTTTCTTTTCACCTCCCATCTTAGCAAGTAAGCACTGTGGACCTGAAATGACCAGTTATAAATATGTTGGTTCATATTCCATTTAAGAAACACACCCATCTTTTCCAATATTAGACTTCTCTCCTATGCTGTCTCCCCCTTGATGTGCTCGCCTTTGCTCCTCCCCCTGGGATGGAAAAGGAACTGGGGGTTGGAACAGAGCAGGTAGTTTTGGCCTGGGTTTGAAGAAGTGCTGATGGGCCATGTTGGTGCCTGCTATGCTGATGATGCTACGGTGGGGCACAATCCTAACCTGGAGTTAGGCCGGCACAGTTAGGCCAGCAAAAGTTTGGCTGGCACAAGGGCCAATGTAAAGTGTATTTGGACCACTCTCAGAGTCAGAGCAGCCAGAACCCAGCATCATCCTCCCTGACTCTGAGAGTGGTCCAAATATGCTTTATAGTGTCCCTTGTGGCCAGAGGCGTTTCTACAGGGATGGCAAAGCTCTAAGTTTTGCAAGAATCCTTACCTTGCAGTAGAAATCACTCCTCTCCTGCACCGTTTTAGCCAATCCTCACAGGGAACAGCAACATCTTGGCGTTGCTTACTGGCTATAGCAGCAAGGGAGAGGAAGGATTTACACGACAGGGTAAGGCTTCTTGCAACGCTTAGAGCTTTGCCATCCCTGTAGAAACGCCTCTGCTTGTGGCGGACAAACTTTGCTGGCCTAACTGTGCCGGCCTAACTCCAGGTTAGGATTGTGCCCTGAGGCTAGTTTGAGCACAGAGCAAAGCACTGAAATCTCTTTCTACTAGCGATGCCTTGGGAGGTCTTAATTCAGATCACTTGGCTTTGGAGCACCTATAGCTCTGTTCCCTCCCGACAGCATCACCACCTTCTTTCAGGGACTGCCTGTGCAAAGGAGCTACTCCATTTAAGTAATGGGCCATCACTGTCTGACCTTCAGCTTGGGCAGGATAACTACTCAGTTAATGCTCAAGTGGAGTTAATAAAATTGCAGCCGTTTGGTGAAACGGAAGGAGACAGGCGTCCAAACCCTTATTTCAGAAACGACTTGCTCCTCTCTGGTTGCAAGTGCCTTAGTGGGGTGGGGGAGAGGGGGAGAGATCTTGGGGTGCACTGCGCCCAGTTCTGTTATACAGGACAACATCAGACTCCTCTGTTTGGCCCTGATCCAGAGGAAGTTAGTAGTGCTGAAATCAAAGGCTCACTTACTTGGCACACACCACCAGAGTGTTGCCACTGCTGTGGCTGTACTCATGTAAACATTTGCAACCCATGTGCTCCAGCCCCTCAGAGTGCATGGGTGGTAAACAGTGGTGGTATCTAAATGATTGAAGAACCAGAACGCTGACCGAAGAACCGGAACGCTGACCGGAACTCACCTTTGATTGGCAGCCCGTCCCTTCGGTTCTGCCACCTCCTCGCCCGCCGTGCGGGCTGCCCTTGGTGGACGCGCCCCACCGCCGCTCGCTCAGGCACCTGGCGCACCCCCACCCATCCCCCCCGGCAAGCAGGCGCCCCCTCCGAGGCCAAGACCCCCTTGCAGCGCCGCGTCCATCACAGAGCCGGCGACGAATGGTGGTGAGTGGGCGGAGCTAGGCCAGATCAGGTTCAGGAATGGCCGTTCCGGCGCGTTCCCCCTGCATGACATCTCTGGTTGTAAGTGTTTGCATGAACACAGTGGCAGCGCTGGCACTTTTTGAAGAAACCTGGTAGGGTGTCACTGCCTCATGCCATCCTCTTTATCATATACAAATAACATAGGGCCTCTCATCCCCCAACTACACTGGCAGGCTACACTGAGGTCAATGTGATCTGACACTTGTGAGACTAGCAGGCTCCACTCCCAATTGCTTTTTAAAATACTCTATAATATCATCCCAGCCCAGACACCTCTCCTTGCTGAATTTACTTTCATTGCCAAACATTGAGATGCTGAAGCTGATAGAACCCAGCAGCTCACAGCGCCAAGTGGCTCTGCAGAATTACTCTCTCAGTAATGGAACCTCAACCAACCTCAAGGAGTTGAGAGGCTGCTTGACCAGTCTCCAAGGACTTCTTCGCCAGTTGCAAGGAAAGCAGAGGGGATGATGCTCCATCTGTGCAGTCAGAATCCGAGGAAGAAAAGTCAATCCCTATCGTAGGCATGCATGGCGATTTTACTTTGGATCAGGTTAGTATTGATTATGCTAGAAATAAAAGTGATGCTCATTTTGGATTACATAGATTATTATTAGTTCTATAGGTCATGTGATGCAGTTACATTTTGAAGAGGCCTGGATGAAAAATAATTCCCTTTATTAGATGCATACTTGAACAGCTAAAGTGAAATTGGCCATATCTGAACCCAACTCTTCCTCTGAGACCCTAGGACAGTGTCTATGGGTGCACATTTTCTTTTCCTCCTTTTACAATAACCCTGCAAGGGAAACCCGGGAGAGAGAGAAGGATTTTCTCAAGTTCCCCCAGGGATTTGAATCCAGGTAAGCCTAAATGGCATGCAATGCTTGATCCAGTTTAAACAGATTGGTAGGAAATAGTATCCATCTGTGACCTCTTCATATTTGCTTAGAAATAAATCTCACTGGATTCAAAAGGGCTTACTTCCAAACAAACATGCAAAGGATTGCAGCCTTGTTATAGCAGAAGCCTAGGCATGTCTACTCAGAAGTAAGTCCCATTTCATTCAATGGGACTCTCAGGATAGAATGTGAAACAGGGGCGTAGCCAGCGATGGGATCTGCAAATTGAGAAGGGGAACTCTGGGAGGGACTTAGGCAGGACTTACACATGATTGGCAGCCCGTCCGCAGCGTTCCGCGGCTGTCCTGGCCTCGGGGGGGGGGCTCCTGCTCACAGCGGAGGATGGGTGGGGGGCGCACTGGGTGCCTGGGCGAGCAGTGGTGGGGCGCACCAAATGGGGGCAGCCCCCCCAAGGCCAGGGCAGCCATGGAAAGCTGTGGACGGGCAGCCAATCACGTGGAAGTCCCACGTAAGTCTCGCCCAGCGTTCCCCTTCTCAATTTGCAGACCCCATCGCTGGGTGTAGCTAAAGAAGTGCAGGGGGGTGCAGTTGCATCGGGCAACAAGCTTTAGGGGGGCTACAAGCTAAGCTTGTCTCTACTGACCAAAATAGTTTGGTATGTATGAATAATACCATCACGTTATATACCATTCGATGCAGAACTGAACGCAGAATGCAATGAAACAAATCAGAGTGTAATATCTTCATTCTATCAAAGGTTATGGCTAAAAACAAGAAAAAGGAACAAACAACGGTGATGTCACTTCCTGTTGTGACATCACTTCTGGGGCATCATTTTGCCCTCTGCACCAGGCTACACTTTCATTAGCTATGCCAGTGGTGTGAAATGGTTGCAGCCTTAGATGCTTGGTTCAGGCCTCAGTTCCATGTGAATTGCCTTCAGCTGACGTTAACTGCCCAAAGTCACCTTCTGGTGACAAAATGGTAATCTCAACCCACTCTTAGTTAAGGTTGGTTCACATGAGTGAAAATTGACATGAACTATGAGATCAGTTCAATGTACATTACAACTGGTCACGTTGGCTGCTCATCTGCTGCATGGTTGCATTGCTTTCCGATAGAGATTGGTGAACTCTATCAGTTCTGGTTCAGAAATAAGTTGAGATTGACTGGATTGGTTTTGTGAAATCCACCAGGTCTGGTTTTGGAATCCAAAGTCTGATTTTCTCTGTTGATAATGATTAGCACATGCCTGGACCTAGAAGCCTCTGGCACATCCAGGGCCACCGTAAAGCGCGTTTGGACCACTCTTAGAGTCAGGGACGATGGTGCATGTCTGTGTGCAGGCTTCTCAGATTCCAGGAGCGCAATCCTAAACTGGAGTTAGGCCGGCATAAGCTAAGCCAGCAAAGTTTGGCCAGCACCAGGGCCACCATAAAGTGCATTTGGACCACTTTTGGAGTCAGGGAGGATGGCACACGTCTGTCCGCTGGCCTCTCTGACTCCGAGAGTGGTCCTAACATACTTTACGGTGTCCCTTGTGCTGGCCAACCTTTGCTGGCCTAACTGTGCTGGCCTAATTCCAGGTTAGCATTGTGCCCTTAGTTGCAGACCATCCCTCAGCTCTAACAATTACCTGCATTTTAACTGCCAGTGCATCCTAAAACAGTGTGTCCTTCCCATATAGGGAAGTCTTCCAGACTTCCCTTTTCTTCACATGATCCTGGCTTGCAAGTTACTTGCAAAAAGGAAACATTAATGGGGATCACTCTACCCTATCTTATTTTGCAAGCCTGCAAGGTACCAGATGCTTGGTTATGGGACGTGGTGGCGCAGCGGGTTAAACCGCTGCTGCTGGGCTTTCCAACTGGAAGGTTGGGAGTTCAAGACTGTGTGACGGACTGAGCTCCCATCGCTTGTCCCAGCTCCTGCCAACCTAGCAGTTCAAAAGCACGTAAAAATGCAAGTAGATAAATAAGGACCACTTCGGTGGGAAGGTCACGGCGTTCCGTGCGCTACGGCATAGAGTCATGCCGGCCACATGACCACGGAAGCTTGTCCTCGGACAAAACGCCAGCTCTACAGGCTTTGAAACAGAGATGAGCACCACCCCCTACAGTTGGTTATGACTAGACCATTCGGTCATGGGGAAACCTTTACTATACCTTTTAAGGTACCAGAACCGCTTTCCTTCAGAGTAACTCTACCTGAGTCAGTGAGCCTGCTTTGGAGGTATTTCCAACAAGACACTCCTGTGTCAGGAGGGACGCAACCTGTCTTCCGCGCCCCTCCCCCACAACGCCTCCCTCCCTTCTCAATCATTATTAAAAGTCGTGTCAAGCGAGCCCCTCTCATTCATCTTTATGCAGATCCATCACTGTCAAACCATTAGTGTATTGCCAGGGCTGGTATTAAAGTGCCTTCTTTTTAATTCAGCGCAGTCAAAGGAGAGCCCCATTGCTCAAGAATTATAGCAACTATTAGAGTAACATATGGGCAACAGGCACTTTGAAAATAAAAATCAACAGATAAAGTGGCAGGGTCACCCCAGAGATCAAACACTTAACAAAATAGCATGGTGGGGGGTGGGGGAGGGGCAAGAGTGATGGAGGCCTTCCTTCCAAACACCTGAGTGAGAGAACCCAGGGAGGTAGGAGAGCCAATTGGCAGAGGAACTTCCACGCACCCTTTGAGCTTTCTTTTCGTAGGCCTGGTTTAGTGAAGTGGCACAATGCTGAAATGGCCTGTGCCAGGACTGGCCCATCCTTGAGGCCAGGTGAAGCAGGTGCCTCAGGGAGCAGAGTTCTAGGAAGGTGGTGTGCCTTCACTGCTCTTCCTCCTCCTCTTCCTTGAACTGGAAAAGGAAGAAGGGGACAAAGAGGAAGAGAAAATATGGAGGGAAGAAGAGTGCTGAGCTAGAACACTGGAGAGTGGGAGGAACAGAGACTGGCACATCATTGGGGAAGGGCAGGGATGGGAGTTTGGCACCATGCTGAGACTTGAGTCGCGTTCCGAGTCTCTGCCCCCTAAGACTCGACTTGGGCATGAGTCCCAACGTGTGCCTGTTGCAACTCAGTCCCCGAAATTCCCAAGTCAATTTGATTCAAGTCAGAGTCTTCTGTGAAGCAAGCCGCGGGTAGCAGAGGGCAGGCATGCCAGGGCATGGACCAAAAGGGACTGGGCAAGACAGGAGGAGGTGGGACGGACAGTGTGTGGGGTCAGAAGCGTCAAGCAGGAGGGTTGGGCACAGTAGCTGGGAGGCTTACGTTACAAGTACGACCCAATGCTTTGCAGATCTCCTCAGTAGTTCCATTGTGCCAGTCATTCAACAAGGTTTCCTCCTCCCAGGTAACAGTGGAACCCGCGTGATTGCTAGGAAGGAACTGATTCCCTGGCTTCTCATCCTCCTCCTATTCCCCCTCCCTGGGCTTCTCCAGCCAGTCCTAAGGCAAGAACCCCTTGGGCTCCACCTTTTGCCCTCCACCCATCCAATGGTCATTGGTTCCTTCAGTGATGGACAAGACAGGCTGCTCCCACTTCCCTCCCCTGCCTCCTGCTCTATGCAAAACATGAACCCTTCCATGCCTCTTGGCTGGAACTGCAGGCTTCAGGATGGCCCCATAGGTCTTTCATGCCGCGAAAAAAGTAAGCAAGTGCACCCATCCTCCCTGCAATGCCCCCAGCTCACCAAGAATTGTGCTTATGGTGCCGCGCACAAAGCATGGCACCTGGAAAAAGTTGGGCGTGATATGATAACGTCACCATATTCCAGGAGGCCCATTGTGGGCTGTTCGGAGGCAGGAGCAGGTGGGAGGGACCAAGATAAAACTGTTCTGCTTGTTCCACTGACTTGCAGCCCTTGGATATCCTGGCTGCAGCAGCAAGCAATATGCTCACTGCACTGATGTCGGAGCCCCCTGGAGTGCAGGGCCCAACATTGGTCACATTGGCTTAAGGCAGTCTCTGGTTGCTGGCATCTGCAGGTAGGGTTGGGAAAGACCCTTGCTAGAAACCCTGGAGAGCTCCTGTTGGGCAATACTGATCTAGATCAGTGGAGTAGCTGGCCCCTCTGGCCCCTGGGGCTGTGACTTGTGACATCGTCCTCTGGAAGTGCCTGATCTGGAAGTAATTGCAGTAACTTGATGATGTCACCGCAAATTACTTGCAGGTTATGTTGTGCTGGGAGCTGGATCTAAGAAAGGATGCCATGCATAGAGAAAAAACGCTTGTAACCAACAGCATACAAAGTCACAGAAGTTCCATCGCATTTCTCGGTAGAGCCCAATCATGTATAAGGACAAAGCAACTCATTCTCAACAATAGTTAGTGATGAAAATGCTATCCATCTTTTAGTACTTCTTAACATGTAATTATTTTCATAATCCTTCGTCCTGTCTTTCTTTAATCCATAACTATTCCATACTGCCAACTTACCACCATCAAATCAGCTTTTTTATATTAATTGCCAGGTGAGCAATCAATTTCCAGAGAGGTTTTTTTTTCTTTTTAAGAAAGGCGCATGCAGAAAACCCTCTCGAAGAATCTCCCAGGTTTAATGAGCGTGTTGCCCGCATTCTCACCACCCCAGCATGGTAATTGAGCAGATCTATTAACTTGTTACACTAGATTTGTTTAAAGAGACTATTACACAGTCATTTAATCAATTTGTTACACTGAAGGTCCTGACTTATGAGACACTTGCCGTATGATTCCTTAATGACTGAATTAATTTGTTTTAATAAAAACCAACATTGTGTACAAGCGCATTTCGAGAAATGAAATTTTGGAGAGCAGAACAGTCCAATGCGTCATCTGATTAGATTTCCGCCCCCCTTCCCATGGTTTCTCGACGATCAGAGTTGCCTTCCTTAGCTGCGTGGTATAGGGGTGCATTTTTCTTTTTTATAGCATCATTAATTTAATATGGATCATTAGTTCTTTATACACATGCATGTTCTGACAAATGTACCCAATGAATAATGCACCTAATGTGCTCGGGGCTCAAATGCATCACATCATAAACAGAAACGGCTTGGAAAATAAATAATTATCATAAATAATCATCGGCGTAACAGCAATTAATATCAGACCGGGCCCTGTTCTTTCACGCCTTGGTGCACTAAAGGCTTGTTTTACACACCCAAGACCCAGTGCTTAAGGCAGCAGAACAGACTGGGGGGCTGCACAGAGCGCGGAGAGATTTAGGGGGGGAATTAGAGGTTATCTGGAGAGCGTGTGTAGGACAAGAAAATCGGTTTTGCTCCTGATGAAACTTGACATCTTTGGAATAAATGTAAATAAACACCAAGGGGGCCTCAAGAAAAAGGACTTGATGATATTGATTATGCAAAATAATTACCACATTACCAATGTTAATGCACCAGCGTTAACGTAGTACACAGGGATGGCTTTTGGAAAACGGCATAGAGAAGGGGCACGTGATGAGCAGGTCTTGAGAGCAGCTTTGGCACTGCAGGAGCACAAGAGAAGAGATGCTTCAGCCTGCTGAGTTCATCATAACTGGTGGAAATGATTATGCCTAAAGAAGCGACTATTGAGACGGAAGGAAACATTTCAGCTAAAATTAGCACATTGATGGCCTAAGCACTATTCCTTGGATGCATTAAGGGGTTCGGAATAATGGAGCTGAGAACTCACTCAATAGCTTCGCAACCATCATTACGGGAGGGAAATTTCAGATAGATGTCTTATCAATAGATGCAGTGGGCTGGGCTGCTTTCATGAAAGCAAATGCTTGAGGAAACTCCCTCCCAGGTCAATTGGAGTGAGGACCCTTCTATTTTTTTTTACCTTCCATGTGAAATCTAGTTAGCAGGCTCTGTTCTTGGAGGGCCACCTTGCGAACTGGAGGAAAGAATTTGAGAGATGGATGGTTCAGTGGGTAAACCCTGCATTGTCAGTCAGGAAATCCCAGGTTAAAATCGTGCTCCTTCTATAAACATTGTAAGGGGCTTAGACAGTCATACACAACTTCATTCTCTCCTGTGTCCCTCCAGTTGCAATAAGGCAGTGTTTCTCAAACTGTGGGTCAGGACCCCCTTGGTGGATCATGACCTGATGACAGGTGGGTCACAGAAAGCTGGGAGCAGCTATCTTGGAGGCTGTAGACCTTACCATATTTCTTTTGTGTATTAACAGTTTGAATTTTCAAGTGAGGGTTTTTTTGTTTAATTTTTTTTTACTTCAGTGTTTTACATCATATTTTGTCCTCATCTTGCTTTCCGTCAGGGATATTTCCTGGTTGTGCAATTGCTGCAGTCCAAGAATGCCAGTTTGCATTCCAGGAGTGTCATTTGATTATGTCACAATGATGGCAGTTCCTACTTGATGATGTCACTTCTGGCCATGATATCCCTTCTGGTAGGTCCCAATGCGAATGCCATTCTAAAAAGGGGGTCCCAGACTAAAAGGTTTGAGAACCATCGCAATAAGGGATATTGGTCCTTCTTTGCTTCTAGGCTGGGATTTGGGGGAATTGATGATATCTCTGAGCAGAACTAAGAGTGCAATCCTAACCTGGAGCTAGGCCGGCACAGTTAGGTCAGCAAAGTTTGGCTGGCATAAAGGACACCGTATGTTTGGACCACTTTCGGAGTCAGAGGGGCCAGCACATAGGCATGTGCCATTGTCCTCAGGGGGCAGAGTGGGGGTGGGAACAGTGGTAGCCTCCAACACTAGATCTTATCTTCCATGTCAGGCTGCGTGGTCTGATGTGGAGGCCCTTGAGTCTGCACAAGTCCTGTCCCTGCTGCTCACTCACTGAACCTCATAGCCTTTGACATTTCTTTTGTTTAAGAACATCAGAAGAGCCACACTGGGTCAGGCCAAAGGCCCATCTAGTCCAGCTTCGTGTATCTCATAGTGGCCCATCATATGTCTCAGGGAGTACACAAGACAACACCTGCATCCTGTTGCCACTCCTTTGTATCTGGCATTCTGAGGTAAATTTCTGAGGTAAATATGAGGTAAATAAAACAGAATTTGCTATTCTGTCCATGGGGAGGGAGCTATAATCAATTGCAACCCAATCTGGGCCTTAAGAAAATAAAAAGAGTCCTGCTGGATCAGGCCAAAGACCCATCTAGTCCAGCTTCCGGTATCTCACAGTGGCCCACCAGGTGCTTCAGGGAGCACATGAGACCACTAGATAAGTGCATCTCATTGCCACTCCCCTGCACCCGGCACTCCAAGATAGTCTACCTCTAAAATAAGGAGGTTGCACTAACCATCATGGCCTGTAGCCTGTGATGGACCTTTTCTTCAGAAATCTGTCCAGTCCCCTTTTGGCGCAGTGGGTTAAACCACTGCTGCTGGGCTTTCTGATCGCAAGGTTGGGAGTTCAAGACTGCACAACTGAGTGAGCTCCCGTTGCTTGTCCCAGCTCCTGCCAACCTAGCAGTTCGAAAGCACCTAAACACAAGTAGATAAATAGGGACCACTTTGGGGGGGAAGGTAATGGCGTTCCGTGTGCTACGACGTAGAGTCATGCCGGCCACATGACCATGGAAGCTTCTCCTTGGACAAAACACCAGCTCTACAGGCTTAGAAATGGAGATGAGCACCGCCCCCTACAGTTGGTCACAACTAGACCATTCGGTCATGGGGGAAACCTTTACCTTTTAGGCAAAATGCCATCACTACCTCGTGGCAAGGAGTTCCACAGATTAATTACCTGCTGGGTAAAAATGCATTTCCTTTTATCTGTTCTCACTCTCCCAACACTCAATTTTAGTGGATGTCCCCTGGTTCTGGTACTGTGAGATTAAACAAATTGTTTAATTGGTATCGTATCCAATTAACAAAAAACAAAAATGTGGAAGATGTAATAGGTATCTGCATATAAGTGTCGTTTGGCTCTCGTTACTTCTTTGGGAATAAAAACCAGTTAGTTGCTCTAATCCGGTAGTGGAGTTCCTTTTGTAGAAAGAGCTTCCATGTACAGAGTGCCTTGCTGAATCTGGAACATTGTGCACAGCCTGGATGCAGATGTGCCTTCAGATATTGTGCATTCAGATCTGAGAGCCATCCGAAGTGACTATATTTGTGCACCCTGTTCATGGGGTTCTGCCCTTCCGTGAGATGGAAATGTGTGTCTCCAGCTATTGTCTCAGGCTGTAGTGCTCATCACTATCGGTATATTTGTGTCGGAAGCCTGAGCCTGTCGTGCAGGTCCAAAACTACTTCTCTCTTCTGCATTTACTTTGCCATATGCACCTCACCCATCAGCAATGCGTTTGCCATTCGCTGGCTATCTTTAATGGATTTGACCTTTTACCAGTTTTAACAGATGTTCCTCCTGGCCATCTCAAAAAGCTTGTTTAAAGTTAACAGCATTAAGCATCTGAGGTCAGTAGGCCAACTCAAGGTCATTTTAATTCTGCCAAAAGGTTAATTAGATCACTGCATTAAAACAAGAATAGAGTACATTTGGCTGTGCCTTAATGAGCCTGGGCAGTTTTGTCCATTCTACCTACTAAACTGTCTCTTCTAAACAAAAATACGGATGCCATAAATTTTTGGGCAAATTTTTCGATTTGGTTTTTGCACTGAGTTAGTGAATCTGTTCTTATTTCAGTGTAGGGAGGGAAGAGAACGTGATTCCTCTGTTATGATTTGCTATTCCATTTCTTATTGTATGAAATAGATTAATATTTTTGTATCAATCACTATTCTTCTAATTATATCAATGTATATGACATTTTAATTAGGGACATGATGGCGCTGTGTGTTAAAACTGCTGAGCTGAGCTTGTTGACCAGAAGGTTGGCAGTTCAAGACTGCATGACCGAATGAGCTCCCGTTGCTTGTCCCAGCTCCTGCCAACCAAGTTGTTCAAAAGCATGTGAAAATGCAAGTAGATAAATAGGTATCACTTCAGTGGGAAGGTAATGGTGTTCCGTGCGCTATGGCGTATAGTCATGCTGGCCACATGACCACGGAAGCTTGTCCTCAGGACAAACGCCGGCTCTTCAGCTTAGAAACAGAGATGAACACTGCCCCCTACAGTTGGTCACGACTAGATCATTCAGTTGTGGGGAAACCTTTACCTTTTTATATGGCATTTCACAGACTGACCTAAGCAGTAGTGTATTTAGCTGGGGGGGGGGGGAGCTGTAATTATTGCAGGTCCTGTGCTGTGTAACTTGCCCTTTCCACTCACTGTCAGAGTGGAAACTGTGTTGCCATTGCTGCCCAGAATGGCTCTGATGGTGAGGGGGAGGGGCCAGTTACGCAGCACATTGTGGCACCTGTAATATTTACCGTGCTACTTCCGCTGTAGCTATGCTACTGGACCTAAGATAACAGGACCCTACTCTTGGAGCTTACAGTCAAGACAGCGACAGAGAGCAAGGGAAGCAAGCCGGGAAGAGAAGAAAAATTCCTGCCTTAAACCCCTGGAGAGTAGACAGACCAAAGCGCTAACTCTGTAGCTCTCCATGTTCCTAACTTATCCAATTCCTTGCAGATAAAATTGTCCCTCTCTGTGGAAAAAGTGGGGCAAACAGTTTTTAAATAAGGAAGCAGGAACAGTGGCCTTCCCAGGGTGGGGGAAGCACTACGGTTTTCAAGTTTTGAATGCCCATGTAAAGCAGCCCCTTTCCCTTCATGTTCGGAGCCATTCTCTGCTGTGAGAGCAAAGTGAGGAGATGCTTCTGCTTTGCTCTCGTAGCTGTGAATGGCTCTGACGGTCAGGGGGAGGTGCTACTTTATATGGGCATTAAGGTACCTGAAAAACTTAGTAGTGCTTTGCCACCTTCCCCCAGGAACGCCACTGAGCAGGAATACAGAAGGTTGGTAACATGCACATTTAAATGGTCAGCCAATTCAAATATAGATGACCAATCAATGAATATGAGTGATTGGTATGGATGGTTTTTTTGGTGATCAACAGAGAATGCTAAATAATGCATTCAGAATTCAGAATTTCTACTGAAAATGCTACATAAAATTTAGGTTAAAACGCAAAAAAAACATGCTTTTGCTTATTTTGACAGAGTTGGACACAAATTTAGATCAATTTCACAAAAGTGACACTTTTGTTTATTTTTGACACCGTTTCGAGAAATATACAAATAGTTTTCAGTAAGGGATCAGGAGGAGGACTGGCAGAAACAGGAGGAAGCTTGCTTAAACTTGCATGAACACGCATGTTCATAGTTCTTGTGCATGCTGGGGAATGTGTAATGGAATGTGTAAATAGTAAGTAGCAGTTTCTTGACGCTCCAAGCAGGGTGCAGCTTGGGAACATTTGAGCAGATTATTTAAGGCTGGGGTGTGCATGTGTGTGCCAGTAATTGCTTGCCTTTGAAGGGCCATTCACCCTTATTTATTTATTGTGCTGTCTGTACAATTTGCAATAAAAAATTTGGATAAACACAGATTACACCATAATTTGCTATTTTAATCAAGAAATTTTGGGGAAAAAATCACCAAAAACCCCCACCATGATTGGTTGTTCAGACAATTGAAAATGGCAGCATATGCAGAGTTCTGTCATTACTGTTTTTGTGTGAATGTTTCTTTGGATGCTTTCTCTGGCTCACAGCTCTTCCTAATGCAATTACTACCAATTTGTGTTTGATCAGACTGCTGCAATTTTAGTTTGAATCATAAGTACTGCAGATTTGTCTCCCCTCCCCAGTGTTTCTAAGGACACGTAAACCCATTGCACTGTTGCTCCCTCATCTAGTAGCATTGATGAAATGGTGCCAAAGCTTTCAATGCAATTTCATTAACATATGCATGAGCTGCACTTCTGCAGTGTTGCAGAAATGTGGCAAATTGGTTTGTGACTTGTAAACTCCCCTTTCTTAGTTGTCATAGAACAACTACATGAAACCACATGAATTTCAACTCTATGTGAAATCACAGTTGAGGATTGGCAAATTTGCATGTGTGTTCCTGGTGCACTCAAATGCACATGTATGCTAATACATGCCACTGCTTCTCTGTGCATTTAATCCTTTTTCCTATACCGATCTGCAAGTAGAGTTGTGCATCTTTATCCACTGGGGTTCTGCTCTGGAGCCCTAGAATGCATTGGTATTGATGCTAAACCATATTCAGCCACTAAAGCTAAAGGTAAAGGTTTCCCCACGACCGAATGGTCTAGTCGTGACCGACTGTAGGGGGCAGTACTCATCTCCGTTTCAAAACCTGTAGAGCCGGCGTTTGTCCGAGGACAAGCTTCTGTGGTCATGTGGCCGGCATGACTCTACGCTTTAGCGCACAGAATGCTGTTCCCTTCCCACCGAAGTGGTCCCTATTTATCTACTTGCATTTAGGTGCTTTCGAACTGCTAGGTTGGCAGGAGCTGGGACAAGCCACGGGAGCTCACTCTGTCGCGCAGTCTTGAACTCCCAACCTTCCGGTTGGAAAGCCCAGCAGCAGCGGTTTAACCTGCTGCGCCACCACATCCCACATTCAGCCACTAGATGGGGCTGAATAATGGAATCTAATAGAACAGTGGTTCTCAAACATTTTAGCACCGGAACCCACCTTTTAGAATGAGAATCTGCCCAGGACCCACCAGAAGTGATGTCATGGCCAGAAGTGCTGTCATTGTGACACCTGAGCCTGCTGCTTTCCTGAGAATGCAGCAATCAGTTGGGTTATTTCTCAGCCATTTTCCAATAGCAAAGTAAATCAGGAAGGAAAAAAACCCTATTTACCACCTTGACACAAGCAAAACAACCACATGGCCCTCCGCCTTTCCAGCACCCCATCTTCCCATTTTCAATATGGCTGCTCTAAGCAATTTCAAGAGCCCCACAGGAGTGGCTGGGACTTTGCCCGGGGTAAGGGGAAACTCTCCCATTCTCCCGAGGTGCAGTGGTGTCGTGTGGGTTGCCATTGCCCTGGGCAAGGCAATTATGGTATCCTCTGTTGCCCCCAGTATTAAATGAAAACTGCTGGATGAGTTCAGCTGTTGGAATTGGTGGACCATGGAACTACCATCCCAGTGTTGCATGTGACACACCCCAGAGCCAGACCAGTAGCCAGACATGCTGTGATGTGTCGGTCTAAGGGAGTGAGGAGCCATTGTGGAATACAGGCTGATTTGGTATCCACAGTTTCAGTTATCCACGGATACTGTAGATACTTGAACTCCTATTAAAAAGATAGGGGAACATTAAATAAATTTCCATTTTTACCTTGTTGCAGTGAAACAACTGATGTTCCCTATGTTTAAAAAGGCACCCCCAGTATCCCCAGTTTCATGGTGGGGTCCGGAATGGAACCTCAGCAGATATATAAATACAGGTACAGAGGCAGATCTAAGGGAGGGCAAAGCTCTAAGTTTAGCAAGAAGCCTTACCTTGCAGTGGAAATCACTCCTCTCCTGCACCGTTTTAGCCAATCCTCACAGGGAAAAGCAACATCTTGGGTTGCTTACTGGCTACAGCAGTAAGGGAGAGGCGGGATTTACATGACAGGGTAAGGCTTCTTGCAAAACTTAGAGCTTTGCCCTCCCTGTAGATCCGCCTCTGTACAGGCAGCATAGGAATGGCAAAGTTACATGATTTATTATTTTTTAGTGGGCTGGGGATGATAGAGGGCAGAGTGAAGTGACCAGGGTGGTGGTGGTGGTGGGGAGAGTGGATGGGGTCCAGGAAGGGGGTAGGTTCGGAGTGGCAGCCAAATCCTAGCCCCCTTCCCAGATCCAGTTCTGCAATGTGTATCCCTGCAGATCTGTACCAGTGATTTTGCTAGCACAGGTCCAAGTAAACTCCTCCATGCTGTGGAGACTTACCCAGAGGAGATATCCACAACTGCCCACCCCCAGGATGCAGTGGTAGCTCTTTTGGTGTTGCTGCATCAGCCAGGGAAGTGGGAAGGACAGGGTTGCGATATTTTAAACAATGCAACCTGGAAATTCAGGAACAGGGATGGGGGAATATCCAGTAATGGCATCTAAATGATTTAGCAACAGGTACTCACTTTTGATTGGCACTTGTGTCGGGGCCCACCCACCGAAAGTGAGGTCATAGCAGGAACCCAGGAACCACCCCCAGGAACCACCGTGCCTCCTCGGGAGGGAGCCCCAGGCAGCCTACCTGCTCACGCTGCTGCTGCTGTTGGTCTCCCTTGCTCCGCTGCCTGCCTACCTGCCTGGCTCTGAGAACATGCAGGCAATTCAAACGTGCAGGCAATTCAAACGTTGCAGGGGGCAGAGCGGAGCGCCGATGGAGTCGACGAGTGGGCGGGCGAATGGGAGGGGCCAGCCCTAATCCTAGGAACGGGTACTCGCGTACCCCCGCGTACCCGCTACATGACATGTCTGGGAATATCCCTGCCTCCCCCGAGGCTACAGTCCAGCCCTGATCCTTTTTGAAGGAGTAAAACAAGATGAAACCCCTAGTTGTGTAGATATGAAGAAAGGCAACGTTCTGCTTGCCGATTCCCTTAGCTTCCGAATCTTTGTGCGAAGCCATGAATATCATTGTAAAAATTAATTCTTTCTGCTATGCTGTAACTATTCAATATTGACAAGCCCTAAGAAGACGGTCTTTATGTATTTGTGTTCAATTGGACTCCTGTAATTAAATATTAAAATAAGGGGAATTTATTAACTTAACCGGTTCCTTAACTAAGCCAGGATGAAAGTACATTGCCTTTTTTTTTTTATCCTCCAGCCCTATGGAAGAAGTTAAACATGTATTCTACTGCAGAATGGGAATTTGGAATTTTGTATTTGGGGAGATCACCTTCACCCATTGATGCCATTATGAAGACAATAAAAGCCTTTGCGAACATTTGATGTGGAAATGCAATGGGAATAGCAGACTTCTCACATCAAGCTTAATTTAATTTTTCCTCATGGAAAAGATCACTTTTGACTCACATTGTTCCGGAGAAATAAAGAAACCTTTGCTGATTTAATTAGAACTCAGTTTTCTTCCAGGCTTCACATTCTGTATTCTGGAAATTGCTTTAAGTGCGGGACAAAACTATCAATAGATAAAGCAATTTGGCAAAGGCTCCATTGTAGTATGCTTTCTCTTTTCCTTTTCCTTTGCCAGTTTCAATTCGTTGCTCAATTTAAGTATGGAAATAACGTTTGTCAAAGGCTTCTTGACATATGAATTTTGCCCCACGCGCACAAACACAAAAAACAGTACACCTCCTGCTTGGATTTCTAACCCATTTATTGTACAATATACAGGTAATCCAATCTACTGCCGGAAACATGGTTTGTAGTGCAATGCTCTGCTACATTACAATGGCTTGTTTTTGACTTGGTGCTTTTCTCATATTTTGTTTCTCGATCTGAAAAAAAAAAAAAACTAGTCCGGACAGAATCTTGGCTAATGGAAATAACTGCATTGATCAATCCCAAAGATTTAATTGTCCCACACTGAAATGTAACGGCACCCTAGGCTCAAACAATCCACAATGGAGCCATTGATTTTCCCAGGATGACTCTTAGACTCAGCTGGGTTCAGCTCCGGGAATCCTGAATCCAACCAGAACTTTGAAATGAATCTGGGAGGTTGCGAACGACTTTGTTTTCCATTTCATCTGTATTAAGAGAGGATGAGATTTTATTTCCACAGCAAAAGTTAAATGAGAATAGAGAAAAATGTGAATTTAATGCAAGAGGCAGAGTCTGCAGGATGGGGTGAAATAGGAATGGAAACAGATAAATGAAACGGAACCTGCAATAAGATATTGTGACAACACTTTCCATTCTGATAAGCAAACTGATCCAAAGCCTATTTTGCAATGGTGGGCCAAACTACATGTTGTGCTATCTGACTCTTGTTAAAAATCAGCCACAGGTGGTGACTGATATCATATGGAAAGGAGTCCATAAAAGGAGTTGGTTTATAACCTATTCTAATGGTTCTCAAATTTTTCACCACCTCAACCCACTTCATGGCTATAGTGGTTGCATCGTGCCCCAAAGTGCCTTGTGGATCTGGGTAGTGCCCCAGAATGCAATTCCAGAAGGCATTCTGGGGTGTGTCATGGTGCAACATGGCCAATGAAGCTGTTTGCATGCCGGTGTTCTGGAAGCTGCAAGGCATTCTGGGACATGGTGCCCCCCAGAATGCCTTGTGGCTTCCAGGTCATACTGGCCCTGTGATCCACCAAAAATTGGGTCGCGACCCACTTCTGGGTTGTAACCCTCAAATTTGAGAACCACTGCCTTATTCAACTGGGGAATATTCTTGCCCAACACCTTAACCATAGTTCAGTTATTGCAAGGTTGTGGCCCTGGCTAGAAATGCTCTGTAGAAGTTTATCTTGAATAAGCTATGAAGTTTATTCAAACCTTTACAAGTGTGGGGAGTGAAGGCAAGCATTGCCGTGTAGATCAAAGACTGTGGCTGGGGGGAGGTCTTAATCTTTTCCCTCTGCTGGGGTCCCAATCTAGTTTATGGCTTTTAACAAAAGAAAAACCAAACATGCAGGGGTTGAATCAGGGTGGCATGACCTCAAATGCCACCCACAGTTGCTGCCATGGACTGGGAACTAGGAGGAGGAAGAGGGTAGCAGCTGCAGGAGGATGAGAAGTGTAGTTGGACGGTCCAGAGGAAAAAATTGTGCACTGCACTGTGCAATGAAGTGGGGGGCTCTGACCTCACAGTCTCAGACACCAGGAGTCTTGGGTCAGGACACTATAGGGCATGCCAAGTTTTTCATAGGAGATGTGCAGGGACTTCTGTGCAGACAAATTAACATAGAAATGGTTCCCTCGGTATCGAAAGCTTCAAACCACTGCTTGACGCATTCGTCCGTTAGTCTGTGGCTGGGGTGACATCATGCCTGTTGCATGGCTAATGGGGAGCCCTGCTGATGTGGAGTGTGGCACAGGATGTTTCTGAATCCAGCCGCGCATGTAATTTAAGAGTCCAGTCCAGTTCATTAACTCATTTCCATTTGAACTGACAGTCCATATTTTCAGTTCTTATTATTCTTAATAATATCTTTTATTATTAATAACTTATGTACTGCCTGCCAACAAAGACATCACCCTGCCAACAAAGGTTCGCATAGTCAAAGCGATGGTTTTCCCAGTAGCAATGTATGGCTGTGAGAGCTGGACCATACGAAAGGCAGAGGGCCGAAGAATAGATGCTTTCGAATTATGGTGTTGGAGAAGACGCTTGAGTCCCCTGGACTGCAAGGAGATCCAATCGGGCAATCCTCCAGGAAGTCAAGCCTGATTGCTCCCTGGAAGGACAAATCCTGAAGCTGAAGCTCCAATACTTTGGCCACCTCCTGAGAAGAGAGGATTCTTTAGAAAAGACCCTCATGCTGGGAAAGATGGAAGGCAAAAGGAGAAGCAGGCGGCAGAGGATGAGATGGTTAGACAGTGTCACTGAAGCGATGAACATGAAATTGGGCGAACTCAGGAAGCTAGTGGAGGACAGGGAAGCCTGGCATGCTGTGGTCCATAGGGTTGCAAAGAGTCGGACACGATTTAGCGACTGAACAACAACAACTGCCTGCAATATATGATATGGTCAATGTTCTTGTGTCAGCCATCTTCACGGCACCCTTGTGAGGGAGCTTCTTTATGTTCCTGAGAAGAGGGAGGGGTAGCGACTGATGCAGAGAGAGAAAGAATTACAGAGGCGCAAGCCTTTCTGTAACATTATTGGGAACTGCAAAGTTTATAAATGTCTGCTTACTGGAAACTGGAATATGAAAGGGAAGAACGCTCACATATCTCTGATATAAAAATAAAACAGCTACTCCATCTTTTTCTTTGCGGACTTCCTACTCCACTTCCTATTTCTTGGTGGACTTGCCCAGTTGAGCCAGCAAAGTTTGGCCAGCGCAAGGGCCACCATAAAGAATGTTTGGACCACTTTCCAAGTCAGGGAGGATGGCACATGTCTGTGTATTGGTTTCTCTGACTCCAACCAAATTGTTTGAATCCCCCTCGGAACCAATCAAGAGCCCCCAAACTTTAGATGTACCAATAATCAAGCTTGCAATGATCAAGTATATATGATTGGTTGTTCATTTGTATCCTTCTTTAATCAAAGGTATAAATACATGAGAAAACGTCCATCAGGCACACAACTCTGGGTGCCTCTTTTCCATGCGTGATTTGCGACCGGATTGCATCCTTTATTAATAAAGGATATGATATTTGGATCCTTTAACGCCAAAGTCCAGCTGGCATTTCTTTCATGTCGATTCTTTCTCTCTGTTAAGCTACAGCAAGAGGTCCCTGGGCGGCAGGGATCGTGGGCTGGGAAGGGTTTGCTCACTTTGACAGGAACGGAAAACGCAAGCTGGGGAAACGAAAACCTCAAACTGGGCGGCTTTGTCTCTGTACTTAAAGAGACAGAAGCACCAGGGAATCCCTCTCTTTGCAGGAGATGCTGCTACCATCAGACCTGCCCCCTTCCGGGGCCCCATCTGCCCTCCTCCCTGGTCATTGCCCCATTCTGCCCTTTCCTGCCCCATCCTACTCCCCCAACCTCCCTCCAACCCACTCCACTTTCTGGCACAACCAGAGTCATGGCTGCTGTTCAGATAACTTGGTACAGGACTTGCTTAAAAGGAGGCCCAATTTCCCTCATTCTCTCTTTTTATTTTGCCTCTGTTTACGGCAAAGAAGCGACTGATGATGGCTGGTCCAAGGGATCTGACAGCCGGCCTTAAATTACTTCACAGGGTGGATAGGGTATCTATATCACCTCTGTACAGAAGAAAAGGCAACTGGGCTCATTGCTCATATTGATTTATACAAGGCAGTGTACTGAGCATACAATTAATGGTTGGCTTCATTGGCAGCCAGCTGTTAGCCTCATAATTTACAGTGGGGATGGCTTAGTTTAGGAATAAAAAGACCTGTATCAGTAGGAACTGTATTTTTAGTGTTTTAAAGGTCACGTCCAACTTTCATTATTGCTGAAGGCGGTAATTAATGTGAAATATTTGCTACAGAGGCCAGGCCCACCTTATACACTAAGAGGTGCCTTGATAAAACTCTGCAATTTATTGGAGAGCTACATGGGGAATGCAAGCTTTCCTTCCTACAGGAAGTGGAGGGGAGGAGCTTATGGGAGCAATCAATATTCCTTTAAAGCAGCGGTCACCAAACTCGCAACCGCTGTGCAGCAGCCTGTCCTGAGCGGCGTTTACTGTTCGTAAGAGCATAAGAAGAGCCCCACTGACAGGGTGGCAGGGATGCTCTGGGCGCTCACGTCTATCACCCAGCAACCCAGAAGGGTGTGCAGTTGGACGCCGGGCATAGACACGACTGCCCAGAGCGTCCCTGCCACCAGAACAGCTTGGAAATGGATCAGCACTTCAACTGAACAGTAAGCGCTGCTCACAGGGAAGAAGGGTTTTTTCTAAATCCCGGATCTGGCCCCCGGGCCGGGGTTTGAAGAGCCCTGCTTTGAAGTTTAAGGTAAAATATCCATGAATTGTAATAGTCTGGATTACAATCCCAAGTGCCTTTCTGTGATGTAGGAACATTTAGGAGGAAAAGGAGAGAGTGAATCCTTTCCTATGTCTATCAATCAATCAATCGCTAGTATTTGTATACCGCTTTTCAACACAAAGTTCACAAAGCGGTTTACAGGCAAATAATAACATTAAAGTTAAATGGCTCCCTGTCCCAAAAGGGCTCACAATCTAAAAGAATGGAGAACCCCACCAGCAACAGCCACGAGAAAGACACTGTGCTAGGGTGAAGAGGGACAATTGCTCTCCCCCTGCTAAATATAAGAGGACACCACTTGAAAAAGTGCCTCTTGTCTATGCTACAGGTTTCATAAGCTCCAATTGCTCGTATGTACCAGGGACAGACCATAACAGTTCTGGGTCTGTCCAAAGTAAATCATTGTCCCTATGACCTCAACATTTTTGCCTTTTTAGTGATGTGTATAATTTTTTTTTAAAGTTTCAGGATTCAACACTCTCTTGTCTAGAAGTTAAATCTTGGAGTGGGAGATGGGTGCATCTTATGACTAATATGTTGTTCAGTTGCTAAATCATGTCCTACTCTTTGCGACCCCATGGACCACAGCACGCCAGGCCTCCCTGTCCTCCACTAGCTTCCGGAGTTGGCCCAATTTCATGTTTATCGCTTCGGTGACACTGTCTAACCATCTCATCCTCTGCCACCCCCTTCTCCTTTTGCTTTCCATCTTTCCCAGCATGAGGGTCTTTTCTAAAGAGTCCTCTCTTCTCATGAGATGGCCATAGTATTTGAGCTTCAGCTTCAGGATTTGTCCTTCCAGGGAGCAAGCAGGCTTGACTTCCTGGAGGATTGACCAATTGGATCTCCTTGCAGTCCAGGGGACTCTCAAGAGTCTTCTCCAACACCATAATTCAAAAGTGACTAACGTACATGCATATAAATGGTTGTGCATGAACAATAAGCCACCATGCACCAGCCGCCTGGATTTGCTGAGATGTACTGTGAACTGCTGATGATGTGTAGTGTGGGACAACTCTGTTTTCCTAGCACATCTTTACCAATGCTAACCATCAAGACATGCCACTTTATAGAATGACCTAAGCAAAAAACAAAATAAAAACATCCATCTGCCAAGGAGCTTACAATCTACCCTTCAAGACTGGGCAGGGAGATGAAAGAGAATTGGTGGAAGCCAACTGGTGACAGCCACGTTCTTGCAAAATGAATGAATAAAATCAGTGGAGTAGAGCCTCCAGCAGTGTGAAATTGCTGGGAGCATTCAGAGTGTCCTCTGCATGAAAATTGCATATCCTCATTTTCATTGGTGAAACATGGGAGGGCATGTAAACCATAAGGACCTGTGCAAATGGTCAAATACCAGCAGATATCAAAACCTCACTTGTGTTTTTCTTCCTGGTTATTATTTTCCACAGATGGGGCTAGACAAACCTCACAATAATTAAGAGTGTATGCTTGGACTACTTGTACACTATGCTCAAACCAGATAAATAAATCAAAATGCCTACACCAAAGATAACCTAGATTCTATGTTGTGAAAAGCTGGATCCAGTGACCTATATAAATTATGCACAGTATGCAAACTTATTCATAATTTGTTAATTTATTCTGTCTGAGGATGAGCATAGAATGGGCACAGAAAACCTCTTGACCCCTGGATATTTTATTTGGCTGCCCTGTAGCTTCTGAGGTTTCACCAAGCATTGCTACATACTTCCATGCAGTGATGTCATCTGGGCGCGCCAAGTACCGGAACGCCCAGATGATTGACAGCCCTCCACCCCTATGGCGGAGGGCTGCCACGCCTCCCTGCGCCTCACAGAGCCCGAATTGCTCCATTTCAGAGCAATTCGGGATGCAAGGGAGGGCGGGCCCAGCAGCAGCCTGTCCCAGGCGTACTGGGCCGTTCCGCCTGGATCGCGCCACTGCTTCCATGCATATTTTCTCCATCCTTATGAGTAACTTGCTTGTTCAACAATGAAATCTGAGATTCTATGACAGGCTGGTTAAACTGTGACACACAAACTCTAGTATCCTGTTCCTGAGCATGTAGGCAGCGCATGTGTGGTCATGGGTGAATGCATGGGTGAATGCTAAGAGGGCCTGTGACCTAGGCAGACCCACAACTTCTTTGAACAGTGTTGATCCCAAAGGACCCTCAAACCCACAACCCACTTGCAAAAGGCAATCTTATTCTGTGACAGAATAAGCCGATGCATGTATACTCAGAAGTAAGTCTAATTGAATTCAATGGATCTTATTCCCTGGTACGTATGTATGGGATTAGGCTGGCAAAGTTCGGCCTGCAAAGTTTGGCCAGCACAAGGGCCACCATAAGGTATGTTCGGACCACGCTCAGAGTCAGAGAGGCCAGCCCACAGACTTGAGCAGGGCCAGCCTTAAGCCAATGTGGCCAATATCGTCACATTGGGCCCTGTACTTTGGGGGCCCCCGCACCAGCACAGCAAGCAGATCGCCTGGGATCTTATGAACTGTAAGCAGAGCAGCTTTACCATGGGCCCTCCCACCTGGCCTAACAGGCCCAAATGGGCCTCCAGGAAGCAGTTGCCGGTGATGTCATCATGTCACCACCAACTATTTCTAGTGCCGCATGTGGCATCACAAGCACTTTTCTTGGAGAGTGGGGGCCCCGCAGGTGGGGTGGGGCCCCCCGCAGGAATGCCCTACATTGGGCCCCGTCTTTCCTAGAGCTGGCCCTGGAATGAGCCATCCTCCCTGACTCTGAGAGTGGTCCAAACGTGCTTTACAGTGGCCCTCGTGCTGGAAAAACTTTGGTGGCCTAATTGTGCCGGCCTAACTCCAGGTTAGGACTGTGCTCTAATTCAAGGAGCTTGAGGCTGGCAGTTTCATTATAAAACCGGACAGTACAAAATGCTCCGTGCTACTCTGTTTGGGAAAGTCCCGAATCATCAGCAGGGAAGAATGCATTAAATACTTCTGAAAGGACCTTTCTACATCGAACATCTGGGAGGGTACAATTCAGTTTCCCGCAGCCAAAAACAACAAGGCTTCTAATAAACACACATTCCACAAGATTAAGAAAACGAATTTCTCATAGTTAATATTAGAACGAGTCAAACATTGGGTTACGGGCTAGATTAAACAATAAGAAAATAGATTTCAAACAGCTGTTCTAATGCCAGGTTATAGCTGAGCATGTCGGTTTTCCAGTATACATTTGGCACATTTTGGGGGGGTAAATAATTTTTTTATTTCTTTTAGTTATGGGACAGGGAAAAGGTTACATATAGGTATAGGGGAGACAAAGGTTTATACAATAGGTGGGTGGAGGGTTACAACCATTGATTATATATTGTAATTATCTCCAATAACTTTCTTCTAGATCTACATCTATCAATCACCATACTACAACCTCATAGATTCCTTATGATCAGTGATGTCATCCGGGCATGCCAGGAACCGGAACGCCCGGATGATTGGCAGCCCTCCGCCCCTATGGTGGAGGCCAGTCACACCTCCCTGAGCCTCCCTGCGCCTGGAATCGCTCCATTTCAAAGTGATCCAGACGCGCGGGAGGGCAGGCGGGCCCAGGAGCAGCTCGCCCGTCCTCGGGAGAGGCGGCGCGGCCCGGGCCCGTCTGCGGAACTAGCGGAATGGCGTACCGGGCCGTTCCGCCAGGATGACACCGCTGCTTATGATCTACAATTCGATTACAGTATAATTTCAATGGCATATGTACATAATCTCTTATATTCAATTACTTACTTAAATTTTTTTCCCAGTCTTGCACTTTCAATTAAGTCAGTTTCATCCATTCATATGATGATATTGGCACATTTTTAATGCTGCTGTATTTGTGTGCTTTAACTGTGATGCTGCTCAAGTGTTGCCCCAATTCTTTCCACAGCCAGCCCAGAGCGTGCAATGCTGTCCATGCAGTGTGTGCTGAATGTTATGGGCCAGCCGGGGACCAGGTAGCCTGGGAGACGCAAGTGAAGGAAAATGTTACTTACCTCTCCATAAACTGCCTGGTCCCTGATGGTCTCCTTGGACCTCTTCCAGATCTTTGGTTGGTGTTTCTGGAGAGTCTTCTGGGTGAGGGTCTAGGCCAGAAGGAGGGATAAAATCCAGCTACTCCTAAAATCCAGCCCCTCCTGCCCCCGGCCCAGCCTGATGCCGACCCTACCCCGATCCACACCTGATCTGCCCTGACTCCACTTTGCCTTTCCAGCAGACGTTCTATGGCCTGCTACTGCTGATGGCTCCTACCTGGTTGTGTGTGGGCTGCATCACAGTGAAGTGGTCTGGCTTGACACTGGCAGATTGCCACAAATCACAATGGGAATTGGGCTTTAGTCCTGCCTCAGCTCTGCCTACCTTTTCCAAGACTGCCTCACATGTTCCCTTCCTAGCTCTCTCAGCTTGAAAGCCAACAATTATTATTTTTTCCATATCCATCAAACATCTGTCAAATAAATGTTTGTTTAAAAAAGAGTAACTGAATGTTTTCCTTTTGGGTTCCCTTAGACTAAGGGTGCAATCCTAAGAGTGACGCTGGGCTGATGGTTGGGCTGAGCTTTTTCGACACTGCATATCTTCCCATTTTGCACTTATCCCATTATGTACAGATCCCATTTTCTCAGGCATTAAAACAAAAGCAGAGACATGAACCTTTGTTCTCAAGGAAGTGTGTACCTGGGTTCAGACAGCTGAACCTGGACACAGAATCCTGTACTTGTGTGTGGTGTGACAAGTAAACACGCACTTTCCTACTTCTTGCACCTCCATTTTTTCCGGTGGAAGAAGCATGAATGTTCTGTTTCAGATGAGATGTGGGGGAGTGCAAAGCATAATTGCCGATTCCTGTGCATCAATGTCATGTCCAAAAGCTCTCCCAGCTGATAATGCCGGAAACAAAGTGTAAACCTCCACCTCCTCCTCTTAAAGAGATAAGAGACTGGCGTACTAACTGGGGCAATAATGACCAGAGAGAACTCAGTCATGTCATCTCCTGAAAGAATAGACCGTCTCCCTCTCTTTGTATCTCAAGATTGATTTTGCTCTGATAGTTCAATTGTTGTTCATATTACAATCAAAATGTTTCCACAGCTACCCGAGGTTTAATCTGGGCACATGAGTGCCCTACAAACAAGTTACCCTTTTGTGGAACTATTTCCCCTTTATCCTTGCATAATTGATTGGGATAAATTAAGAACAAAATCAAATTCAAGCAGGATTCTTGGGGGGGGGCATTGTTTGTTTGTGCTCTCATCTGTCGACAAAAGAGTTGTCAAAAGTAATGTTTATAATAATTTAACGGGTTATTTGCTTATTTCATATTAATCATTCTGCTGTGGCTTGGGTCCGTGCTGGCACACTTCGTCTAGAACAGCGATTCTGATCTCAATTAGATTATGTCTCTCTCCTTTACCTCCCCATAAATCATTCCGGCAAACTGAAATTAACAGCTACTGGAGCGCATTAATAATCTACCTCACACATTGGAAAATGCATTAGCTGGAACCCTCCCATCGTGCCGACTGTTAAGCACATCATTTTGTTTATGAAATATAAACATTTCATGGAAGAGCACTCACACATTTCCCCAGGCCTTGTGACAGTTAAAATGATTGCCCACAATTGCCAGTCAGTCAAGCGCCCAAATAAAGTTTGTTTAAATCCATAAGTCTGTGACTACCCCATTTTCTTAGGCATTAAAACAAACAAACAAACAAACACACACACACACACACACACACACACACACACACACACACACACA
>JAJKFI010000084.1:1646316-1661229 GCA_029204185.1 Lerista edwardsae
TTTCGTTTGAATTCTTTTGATTTGATATGGTAAGTGCGCTGGACTAGGTGTTCCTTCTGCTGGCCAGACTTTGCTGGCCTAACTCCAGGCTAGGATTGCGCCCTCAGAGAGGAATGCTGACAAACCTTTGCAAATAGCTTCAGGCCCCAGATTTCAGTGGGTGGAGTCCTTGCAGCCAATGGCATTCCTACAGTGGGGGAAAAATGCTAAGTTTTGCCAGAGCCTGAGCTCCTGTTTAACACGGCCCCTCCCCCTTGCCTCTGGAGCCATTCACGGCTTGCAGAGCTGGCTAGGAGGCTTTGCTCTCTGACCCATGAACGGCTTTGGAGGTGAGGGGGAGGGGCCATGTTACACAGGTTTGAACACAAAAGTATTTGTGGTTAGTAAGGGAGAGTGGTCCTTACAAGTAGGCCTTCAGTGGCGCGTGCGCACGCACGCACACACGCTCAGAGTTTCCATGGGGAGTGCATTTTTCATTTCTTTACGTAATTAATGGCATTGATCTTCTCATTGTAATTATCATTTGGATCTGTACACCTGTCTGTGTGCCCAATATCTCTGCATGCCTCTCTGTGTGCAGGCAAGATATAGTGGCGTAAGCAAAGTGAAGAAATAAATGAATAACAAATATGAGGATAATTTTGTGCCTAGGGGTCTCTTCAGAGTTAGGGATGTCAATTCTGCTGCTGAATTAATTCTGAATGCCTGAAAAATAACAAGTGTACATTACATTAGTAGTGTACTTACATTAGTATTAGGCTACTTCAGAGTACCGGGTGCAAGGGAGTGGCAACAGGATGCAAGCATCTTGTTGTCTCGTGCCTCCCTGGGGCACTTGGTGGGCCACTGTGAGATACAGGAAGCTGGACTAGATGGGCCTTTGGCCTGATCCAGCAGGGCTCTTCTTGTGTTCTTGTGAAGAGGGAAGGAGGTTTTTTCCTCTGTATTTGCCTTGTGCTTTCCATTCATCGCTGCAGACTGTCAATTCATCATCAATTCCGTTCATCAAAACATACTGTCTATGTTTTGGATTAGGGGGTGGAGCTTCCAGTCCAGAGCTTGTGACTCACACAGGGGTGGCTTGAGTTGCTGCTTCTGGTGCTAAAGACTTCCATAATTTTTTGGGGTGCTCATCCTTCTTACATCTTTCTGCTTCCCATTGCTGCACTTCTGATACAGAGAAGAATCAGGCACTTAACAGGGTTGGGGCTCCTAATGCACGTCAATAACATTGGGTTAATATCCACTGCCTTGATGCGCCGTGAGCCCCGGGCATCACAAATCATTTTACTATTTGTTTAAAAATGGAAATTCGCTGCCCCCAAATGGCTAGCTTGGATCAATACTGCAAATTAAGCCTAAAGTTCTTGACTTGGAACACAGCAGGCATCCAATAAATACCGAAGGAAAAGGAATCCCGTAGAACATGATTTCCGGAAACTCTTCCTATTTCTTGGATTGAAGGACAATTTGCCATCTTATGGCCCAATCCTGTTCCCATCATCTTCTGCCATGCAGACAGAGTGTGTACTGAATGTAACAGTGGAGGGGGTGATTTGATGGCCAGCAAGAGGTAAGAAAGAATACATTTTGCTTACCTCTTGGTAGGCTGCCTGGTTGCCAGTGGATCTCCTCGGACCCATGCCTGCTATTTTGCTAATGTAGCTGGTGCAGATCCAAGGAATTATTTCGGGATCCTCTGTCTAACCCTGACTATATCCCTGTCTCTTGGCTCCAGATCTGCTTGCTTTGGTCTTGACTTTGACTGGTTGGATTACACCTGTAGTTCTCAACTTTTTTGGCTGGCCGATCCCTTGACCTACTGGGCCATTGGCCGTGGCTCCCCATCAGGGCTTCAATCCTATACATCGTATAGGGTGGCGGGTTTTTTGCAAGGATTCTGCAGCTCCCCTGGCTGGTTTCTGGGACTCCCCGGGGAGCTACGTCTCACAGTTTGGAAACTGTGGTTTGGAAACCTTACACCCTTGTCTTGGCACCCACAACTGAGACAGAGACTCCTGCAGAGGCATGGCACAAATACCGTTAACTATGAACTATAATTGGGCACCAACCATAAATTCTGTTCAATTCTAAGGCTGTCAGTTTAACTTTAGGCTGAATATGAAGTTAAACACCTTCGCGAGTCAAACAGACATTTCAATCTCTTGTGAAACTGATATGCTTAGGATTATTCAGCATCGAAATTCACAGAGGGCTATCTGAAGGGGGAGGGGAACACATTTGCTGCAGTTCTAGACTTCACCTGGAGCGAAAGGTAACGCATTAGCTAGTATGAAAAGCAATCTTTACAGGGGATGTCCTACAAGCCGCAAGCCCAGCTATAAGCCATAAATGGCATCCACATTCGCATCCCTTAGGAAAAAAAAATCACTTGACAGTAATTGGCATCTACAGGAAGAAAACATACTCCTTACAAAGTGACTGTGATAATGATATAGCTGCTTGTACGAAGAGTGGAGTGGCAGGCAGGAATGTTTCTTTCCTCTTTCCCAGCCAATACAGACACGATTAACTAATGTTAGACTTGACAAGTCAATGCAGTCCTTATTTTTTCCCCTTGGCCTCTTTCTTTGCAGTAGCAAAGATTTATTGCTTCTTCTGAAAATGATGAGGGGTTGCTCTGGAAGGGCTGGTTTTCTTCGTTTCTGTCTCTGCAATGACAAAAACACCACAATTTCTATTTGTGTATTTGGGATGACACAAGTCCTGAAATGAACGAGAATCCAATAACAAACTTTTGGATCCTGCACTTACATGTTAGAGAGAAGATTTGATTGTTTGGGGGGAGGGAATTGCCACTGCTGCTGTAGGTCCTGATAGGTATAAACTCTTTTGATGCTGGCTGTGCTAGGACAACTTTGGCTTGCCGCTGACTCTTGGTGTTGAGCTGCAGGCCCCTGTACTAGAGTGTCAAGACTCAGCTAGTCCTACCAATGCCTAGCCAGTGTTGTGACCCTGGAGTGGGGATGTCAGCAGTTTGCTGGGCAGGATTGTCAATTGACCAACAAAAACAACCACCACTTAGCTGATTGCATACTGTGTTGCTTTTGGGTTGTTGTTGTTGTTCAGTCGCTAAGTCGTGTCCAACTGTTCGCAACCCCATGGACCACAGCACACCAGGCCTCCCTGTCCTCCACTAGCTTCCTGAGTTCGCCCAATTTCATGTTTATTGCTTCGGTGACACTCTCTAACCATCTCATCCTCTGCCGCCCCCTTCTCCTTTTGCCTTCCATCTTTCCCAGTATGAGGGTCTTTTCTAAAAAGTCCTCTCTTCTCATGAGGTGGCCAAAGTACTTGAGCTTCAGCTTCAGAATTTGTCCTTCCAGGGAGCAATCAGGTTTGACTTCCTGGAGGAAGGACCGATTGGATCTCCTTGCAGTCCAGGGGACTTGCAGGAGTCTTCTCCAACACCATAATTCGAAAGCATCTATTCTTCGGCGCTCTGCCTTTCTTATGGTCCAGCTCTCACAGCCATACATTGCTACTGGGAAAACCATAGCTTTGACTAGGCGAACCTTTGCTTTTGGGTAAATTGCCAAAAAAGTAATGGTCAAGCCCATTTTCATTTCCACCACATATTCCAGCATCCTAAACCTCACAGCATCTTATTCTGGAGGTAAGAAAACAAGACAGTGTTCATTTGCATCATTCTCATGAATGGCCAGAGATTGGCACAGGAACTGATCTCACACCTAAACCATGACTTACCTGTTTTGCGGTAGCTCAGTTTCTAAAAGCCCTCCATGCCATTATTGTTGTTCTGCAGTGTGATACAAGGTGATACAAGATACAATTTTTTCAAAGATGAAAAAATACTTTATGCATTGGGGTTTGCCCCAGATCCACCAAAAACCCTGACTGTATCCTTGAGCCATCCAAAAGCTATGGAATTCCATATGAACCTAAGTTATACTGTGTCACAGACTAAGGGTGCAATCCTAACCAACTTTCCAGCTTTGGAGTAAAGGCAATGCTGTACAGTTAAGGTAAGGGAATGAATATTCCCTTACCTTGAAGAGGCTCCCATGATTCTACTCCACTGCAGAATGCAGAACAAGCCCACTGGCACTGCTATGTCAGTTCTGGAGTGTTGGTTAGGATTGCCCTAATATGGGCCACAGTGGTCCATTTGTCCACTACTGTTTACTCTGGCTCTCTCTAACAGAGATCTTTCCTATCACCTGCTACCAGATCCTTTTAGCTGGAGATCTCAAGGACTGAACCTGGAACCTTCTGAATGCAAATTTCTAGGCATGTGTGCTACCACTCTGCTACAGACACACAATTCCTTTCCTCCTTTTTTTGAGGGGCAGGATAAAACTGGGCCTTTGAGAAACTGAATGCTCATGCCAAGGGCCCAGTTCATTCTGGAGGTTATCTGGGAGGTGGAGGGCAGGGAACTCAAGCGGCTCCTTTCCCACACCCTTTTAGTGCTCACCCCAGCTGAATGTACGAAATGGGGCTATGTATCTAGATAAGACACCTCAGCTTCAGAGTGCAATCCTAATCTGGAGTTAGGCAAGCACAGTTAGGCCAGCAAAGTTTGGCCAACACAAGGGCCACCGTAAAGCGCATTTGGACCACACTCAGAGTCAGGGAGGATGGCGCCAGTTTGTGCTGGCCTCTCTGACTCCAAGAGCGGTCCAAACATACTTTACGGTGTGCCTTGTGCCAGCCAAACGTTGCTAGCGTAACTGTGCTGGCCTAACGCCAGGTTAGGATTGCGCTCTCAATACCTTTTCTTCTCCTGCTGTCAGTGTACGTGGTTGTGTGCGCGCGTGCATGAGTGTTGCGGGAAAGTCTTAGAAATTTATGATTATCAGTGCGTTTCACTCAGTATGTAGGAGAACATATGAGAAACATATTTCATGATAAAGTAGGTTTCTAGTTAACAGGACAAAATGAGAGTAAAGCAATAGATCAGTGTAATATGTCAAGTAAGAGGAAAGCACAATTTATTGAAAATAAATAATATCCAACATTCAGAAGTACATCATATGAAAAAACAATTGATTCAGGAAATGAAAAAAATCTCTAGTAGAAGTGAAGGCATTTTGTGATTAACAAATCTATTTATTTATGAGATAAAATAAAGGGAGTGCAGTATTTTCTCTCTTGAAAGGGAGTGCAGTATTGAGGGTACTGTAAGCAATCCCCCATTGGACTCATATAAGATTTTCCTAAGAATAAGGGTATGGTAGCATAGTCTCATAGCTTCTCAACCGGCTGTCAGGGCTATTATGTGGGTTAATTACAGAAAATAGTATAGGCGTTTTATATAAAACTCTAAGAAAGTTCACAAGAAAAAGGCAAATAATGGGAACCTGGGTTCCCTAACACAGGAATACACAGTGTATGGGAGAAACACATGCACAAAACATCCAGGTTGCCTTTTTGTGTGTGCTGTGTTGATCCTGGAAGTCGGAGAGAAACCTTTGTGGTCTCTACAGAAAGTAAACATGAGGGCAGGTCGCACTGGAACCAAGGCAACCTGACTTTTTTTTTTTAACAAGGTGAGATTTTTCCCACGGTGGTGGGGGAGAACGTTTGCCTAAAAGTAGCACTGTCGGTGTTTTTATCAGCACATAATGCTGTCTCAGTTTGAGTGTTTATCATGAGAAAATACAAGACCGTCTGTTAAGTCTTGACCTCTTTGACCCTGGTGAGGTTGCTAATTCTGATCCGCAGATTCTTATTCCTATGGTCATGATGAATGGTTTTGGCTTTACCTGAACTCTGTGTGAATTGTTAGGATAGGCTACTGCATGGTGTAGTATGTGGGGCAACCATTGAAGACTGTTCAGAAGCTTCAGTTAGTTCAAAATGGAGCTGCAAGACTTCTAACTGGAACTGGGTACTTGGACCATATCTCAGCAATGCTTTAAAGAACACTACTGGTTCCTGGCCCATTTTCAAACACAATTCAAAGTGTTGGTCTTTGTATATGGCATAGATGAGGCTGTCTCAAGACATCAAACTTCAGTGCAATTCTGATAGGCAGACTCAAGTGGTTCTGCATGTAATATAGGAATTACAATCTATATAACCTAGGCTGCTTATCTGAATGACAAGAAAGATCAACAAAGTCAGTGGGAGTGACCAATATGAACATGTTGCTATGATCACCGGGATGTAGTCCCCAGCCCTTGGCCCAAAAATGTCTACGAGACCAGCAGACCCTCAAATGTGTAACAGTGAAAAGAGTAAGAAGAAGCATTTCTCATTGTATTTATGCAATTATTCCAAAATCCAGACAAATCCGAAGTCCAGACACCTTCCCATCCCAAGCAGTCTGGATAAGGGATACTTAACCTGTAGAAGGACACAACATTGATCTCAGCTTGACTCTTCCACTCATAATGACATTGTGCCCCTAGATTGATTGCCTCAGTCTGTCCATCTTGCTGGAAGTAGCTTATCCCTGTGAAGATTCAGATCCTATTTCTCTACTCCTGAGTGGGTTCTGGTCCAATAGAAAAGCATGAAACCCTTGAGGTGGATGAGACTATTGAAGTATATAGAAAAGCAGATTCTACCATGGGCTGTCGAGAAGGTCCACAGTCCATAGACACCAGTGAGGGGTGAGATGTACGTAGGACTGGGGTTTGTTTCCCCTTTTCTCAAGGTAAGGTTAGTTTAAACAGACAGCAATCCTACATAGTCACCTGTAGAATTGCTTGAGACTGAGAGTGCAATCCTAATCTGGGGTTAGGCCAGCATAGTCAAGCCAGCAAAGTTTGGCCGGCACAAGGGAAACCGTAAAGTGTGTTTGGATCACTCTCGGAGTCAAGAGTGGTCAGCACACAGACACGCGCCATCCTTCCTGACTCGGAGAGTGGTCCAAATGCACTTTACAGTGGCCCTTGTGCCGGCCAAACTGTGCTGGCCTAACTCCAGGTTAGGATTGTGCTCTCAATGTACTTCATGGCACCTGGCTCCTGCCCCTGACACACAGGAATGTTGGATGCTGAGGACATTGTCTTGGCTCCTTGGGAGGAGCTGCCTGCAGGCCTGGTCGGTCTGTTGCAAAAGCAGTCCTAGCATAGGATCAGACATTACATGTACAGGCAGCAGCGTCATTCACCCGGTACGCTGGGCAGGACTTACCTTTGAGCGGCAGTCTACCCGTTGCATCACACCGCATTCCGCTGCTTTCCCGCCCGCTGGGGCAGGCGGGAATGCAGCGGAACGCGGCGTGACGCAACAGGCGGACTGCCGCTCACAGGTAAGTCCCGCCCAGCGTACCGGGTGAATGACACCGCTGTGTACAGGTAGAAAAACAGGTAGTGAAAGAAAGCTAGCAGAACGAGGGTGCAGAGAAGGAACAGCAGAAGGGAAGAGAGGAATTGGTGAACTCCATTTAGTAGCTGACAGGAATACAGCTACTCCTTGATCCAATGCACAGGGGAACCTATAATATGGACCAGTAACGTACAACTCTTAACTCTTTGATAGGAATGGCTCCACTTCCTGTCAAATGTACGGAATTATTGTCCCTTTGACAGGACGCATGTAAATGTTTGTCTCTGTTTCCGTCATTCCATTTATTTTATTGATGGCAAACAATATGTAAGAAAAAGAAACAAAAAGCAGAGTAGCTCTGTAAGACTATTTATGGAATAACTGTCCGTCATAGTCGCCTCCTGGCTAAGCACCAAATGCTAACATTTATGATGTATAATGTCTCCAGCTACCACACACGGCCCCAGTCTGGGCCCACCTGCCATTAACACCAGTGTGGCAGTTATTTTACTGGGGCTGACAGATTGTGAGGTAGGGAGAGTAATTCAGACTATTACCCAGGTGAAGGCATGAAAGCTCGGTGATATATGAAGACCACTTAAATTCATTGTATCTTGTACATCACATCTTTGATAGATTATAGCTGTGGCATTAAAATGGAAATGGTTTCTCTGAGGCCTGACAGGGGCTGGGGTGACCTGTGACCTCCCTCTGAGGAATGTGACTGACCGAATTATCAGTTAAGAGAAAAATCTACGGGGAATAGACTCACAGTGATGGAGAATACACCATGCATATATATATTTTTTAAAAACTTTTGGCTTGATTGAAAGCTGCAGCCTTCAAAATGTCGCTCTCTCCCCTCATGGCTCCAGTTCTGTCCCTCATCCCTCCCTTCCCCCTCCCCCACCTCCCCGGTCTGCCTTGGCGGCTTCATCTCTCCGCTTTCCTACCAGCAGGTCTCCCGATATTGATTGAAAAATTGTTATTAGAGATAGAAGGCCTCCTGCATGCTGCCTAGTGATTTAATCTGGAAAACATTTAATTTTATGAAGCGGTAAATGATCGTGGCACGTTCCCTCGTGTTCGGGAGCAGCTGGGCTCTTTAGCTGCTCACCCTTTCAGGTCCCCTGTGTCCCCTTCCCAATCATGTGCTCCCATCCCCTTTGCTTAACAAGTTATTTCAATTTCTAAAACGAATGCCGAACAAGAGAAAGACAACATGCAAATTGCGAGCTGGGGAGCACCATTCACACATGAAAAAACACCCTTTGGAATTCCCTCAACTCTGCCCCCCCTTCCCCTCCCGCTCCTTTTTCCCCTTTGCATCTGTCGTGAAAGGGAAGGGGGCTGCGCGCGAGAAACAGAGTCTATGTTCTCATCAAATTGTTTTTACCAATGACCTGACACCACCATCTATAATTAATTACATCATTTACATTAGACTATTGACTAAACAAATACATAAATCATAGGCAGAGTCAATAGATGCAGACATATTTAATCATGTTCTAAATAATGATTACTGCTCCCATAATGCAATAATTATTTTCAGCAGCTGACTTGAATTAATCTTCTGTCAAAGTGCCATCTGAGGAAAGAAAGCCAGCCCAGAAGAAGATGAAGAAGGAGGCCTTGCGTGATGGAGGCCTTGTCTCTCTTTTATTCCTTGATCGCCCCCTTTCTCCCACTCTCCGGACCTGATTTTGCAGGCACTAGCCAGTAGCTGCCACCCTAGGTTTGCATTTGCCTCTCAGTGCATTTATCAAAAGTTGTTGTGTCGGGCAGCCCAATCCTAAGCAGCGCCGTCCTGGCAAGCCCAGCGCAGCAGGGCTGCATCCTAAACCCAGTAGGAGGCAGCAGCAGCACAGCACAGGGCAAGCGCCTGCTGATCTGCACCTGCTGATTTGCGCCTGCTGATTTGCAGGCGCAGGTGAATGTGAGCAGCAGCGGCCCAAATTGGGGCCGCTGGCTGGGGATGGGGCTTAGGATTAGGTGCAATGGCTGTTGGCCGTCGCCGCCCTATCACTGCCCTCTGCGCTGCCCTGTTACGCCCCCAGTGTGCCTCTGGCACGCCTTCCACGAAGTCCTGCGTCGACCGAACGCCGCAGGCAGTGATGACATGCAGGGGGTACGCGGGGGTACGCGAGTACCGGTTCCTAGGATTATGGCTGGCCCCGCCCATTCACCCGCCCACTCGTCGACTCTGCCCCCTGCAACGTTTGAATTTCCTGCACGTTTGAGTTGCCTGCATGTTCTCAGAGCCAGGCAGGCAGGCAGGCAGCGAGCGGAGCCTTGCCTTGCCACTGAAAAATGAGCTGCTCTGGGGTTTTGGAACTGTTGGGTCACTTTCACATGATGCCAGGCCTCCTTAACATGTTCTGGGGGTGCTGTGGAATACTGTTGCAACTGTTGGGTCAGTTTAAAATTGTCTGAGGCCTCAAAAAGGGCCTTTTTATGTCCCTTCCTGCCATGACATCACTTCCGGCTTATGATGTCACTTCCGGTGGGCGGGTCCCGACACGTGCCAATCAAAAGTGAGTACCTGTTCTTAAATCATTTAGATGACACCACTGGCTGCAGGCGCTCAACTGGTGCACAGCCGGTGCAGCTGATGGGCACAGTAGTGCCTGAGAACCGGCACTGCTGCTTGTGCCAGTCCAGTGCTTGACTCGCTGATGCAGATGCGCCTGACAGCGTGCTTGTGACAGCAGCATGCTTGCGACAGCACTGGACTGGCGCAAAAGCGCAGCACGGCACAGCACTAGTATAGGATTATGCTCTAAATGTTTTTACGGACCCACAGCCCAATCCAGAATTGCCCAGTGCCCGTAGGAGCAGTGGTACCAAAATGGCGACCGCTGCCTCCTGCGGGAGGGAGGCAGCTGCAGGAGGCTCCTCTGGAAAGGGGGACTTTCAACCCTTTCCCACAGGGAATAATCCGCTGCTCACAGTGGGGCTCCTTGGCTCACAACCAGCTATTTTGCAGCCCTGTGTTGGGCTGCCTGGGCCACTGCTGAGGATAAGATCCAGCAGTGGGAGCCACCACGGGTTCCCACAGGGCTGCCCTGCCCCTCCGCCACCCAGTTCCCCTCCCCCAAATCCTGTCCATTGTTGATGCAGCCGTGTCAATGGGGCTTGAAGGCAATAGTAAGAATGGTAAGAATGGTAAGAAGGTAAGAAGATGGTAAGAAGGCAGTCATGGAGGCCTCCTCAAGGTAAGGGAACATTTGTTCCTTTACCAAGGGGCTGCATTGTGACTGCATTGGTGCTGGAAAGATGGATGAGATTGGGCCTTAGATTGCTCAAGGAATCACCAGTTGTACTCATGGATGAGCAGGTGGGTGCTCTTCTTTGAGTCCCCAATGAATGGGTCACTCAGCGGGCTGGCAGAGAACACCCAACACCCATTTTCCTGCGGGCTGCAAAATATACAACTTGGCTTGGATGGTGTCATCGTCCAAGAGTGGAACCCACATGGCCTTCCCTTCCCACACTCTTGACCAAGACGGACAGGTTTGGCTGCCCAATTCTTAAACACATGCCAATCCTGATGAGGTGGGGGTAGCCAATCCAGACAGGAATTGAAGCAAACCACAGATAGTTCATGTTTGGGGACTAATGGAGTTGCCAAGCAAAGGACAAAGGTTGCTTGCAAGATGTTGCCTCAGCAGGTTTTGCAGAAGAACTTACACAGGAGCTTCCAGGAGATAAAAATGACCCCAAATACAGAATAATAGGCCAGAATGAAGGGAAAATAACAAGGCATTCATCATCACGTGCATACACGCACACACAAATGCACGCACGCACACAACCTTATTATGTGAATTATTAGGCACAAGTCCAGAACCTTGCTGTGAACACATCAATGGCTCACCCAGGCACAGGCAGATTTGCTGAAAATTAAATTAAATATTAACATCCTTCGCTTTCGTGTTGCACCATGAACACAAGAAGTGCGCTCTTAATGAACCGCAATTTATTTACACCTCAAACAAAGAGGGTCCTTGCTGCCTGAAAGTAGTTAAATTGACCTCTTCCTGGTGAAATTTATTGCCATTTAAACATGCCAAAAGGCCATTCTGCCGGTCATTACAATAATCTATCATTTCTGCAACTGCTGGTATCCTGCTCGGTGGTCAAATTCAATCTGAGAAGGGTCAACAGAATTTTTTCCACCAAATGCTTCCCCTCTTGACTGTCATCAATTTACTTTTGTCAACAAAAAGGGCATTACCACCGAATGAAATAGAAGATCCCCCTTAAGACCTCTGGCAAACAACAGGGGCTCCTCTGACGAACAGCATATTTCTCGCTGGGTGCGTGCACATTTTTGTGTCACGTCGTGCATGCAAGGGCCATGAGTGTATCGGAAACAGAAGCCGTGAATTTGGCATCATCTCCATCTCCGTAAGCCCTGGCGAATGAGAGCCATACATAATTGGAGCAGGTGCTATTAATAACCCAGCACTCCCATTCATCTGCAAAGACGCCATTTTGTGCCGGGATACATTTTTCTTTAGGAGTTTATGATTACCTTCTAAAAGAAATTAATGACTTTGACATTCTTTTCTACCCTTCCCTTGACCATTTCCCCCCTGTTTTGTTTTCTTCCTTTCTCGAGACAGATTTTGCGCTCCTCGGCATGACTTGTAGCAGGATGGGTACATACAGTAATGATGCTCTACCAAGGCAAAAAGATACACAGCAAAACAACATGGGGAAAAAAATCAGACTGTGTCTAAAGGTGACCTCTGTTACTCTCTGATCATTCTCCTACCACTTTAGCAGGACGAGAAGGAAGTAATAAGGCAGAGAAGAGTTCTTACCACTAAGTTGAACTTGGCTGGGATCCAGAAGTAAAAAACCTTTATAGCCAGTACTTATAATGCACATATAGGAAGCATTTAAGTGGCTATTAAGTGGCCATGCCTCAACAACAAAATCAACTTAAAACATCTCCATTAGAGTGTTTTATTCTCCTGCTGGTTATTTTCAATTTTGAAACATATTACACTGAAAAACATCGCTCATTTCACCCCATTCTCTTACAGTGGGTTGCAATAGTTTAAAAAAGAAACATGTCAACATATATTAACAATGTAAAAAAGGTATTAAAAAGTAGTCCAAATAAATATGAGGCCGCAATCCTAACCTGGAGTTAGGCCGGCACAGTTGGACCAGCAAAGTTTGGCTGGCACAAGGGCCACCATAAAGCGCATTTGGACCACTCTTGGAGTCAGGGAGGATGGTGCACGTTTGTGTGTTGGCCTCTCTGACTCAGAGAGTGAGCCAAACATACTTTATGGTGTCCTTTGTGCTGGCTAAACTTTGCTGGCCTAACTGTGCCAGCCTAGCTCCAGGTTAGGATTGTACTCTGGGATATACTAGTGTGGTAGTCATGGTGTGGCTACTTAGAAGTAAGTCCAGCGTTGGGATCTGGGAACAAGGAAGCGGAACACTGGGCGGGACTTACACGTGATTGGCAGCCCGTCCGTTCTGTTCCGTGGCTGCCCTGGCCTTGGGGGGGGCTGCCCTGGTTGGCGTGCCCAACCGCTGCTCGCCCAGGCACCCGGCGTGCCTCACACGTCTCCCCTGGCGAGTAGGCCCCCTAAGGCCAGGGCAGCCACGGAACGGACGGGCAGCCAATCATGCATAAGTCCCGCCCAGCATTCCGCTTCCTTATTCCCAGATCCCATCACTGAGTAAGTCCCATTATGTTCATTAAGACTCATACTCAGGTCCGTACGTAGAGGATGTAGCCTTAATGTAACATGTATTGTTTCTTGGCTAGCCCTTAGGGAAGACAGTGGCCTAGACCAGGAGTCTCCAAACCCCAGACCATGGGCCGGATCGAGGGTTTGGAAGTACCCTTCCCCTGTTCCAGTGAACCACTGCTCCACTTCTAAGCTGATTAGCTGGCTGGGACGCTCTGGGCAGTCGCGTCTATGCCCGGCATCCCAGAAGACTACGTAGCAGGATGCCAGGCATAGATGTAACTAGAGCATCCCTGCCAGCTCATCTGGTTAGAAATGGAGTGGGCACTTCACAAGAACAGAAAGTGCCGCTTGGGACAGGGAAGGGCTTTTCAGCATGCAGTGATCACAAGTTTGGCGACCGCTGGCCTAGACATAAACATGTGCTCCAAGGCAAACTTCTCAATTTGCTCCCATTTGAGCCTGATGCTTCTTCTCTGCTAACATCATTTAAAAAGAATTTCAAAGCAGCTCCTGTTTCAGAAGAAGTCTTGGTGCTCCCCCCCAGTCACATGGGTCCCTCCAATCACAGCTCGACGAATGTTCCACTGCCACAAGCATCAGCATTTCTCAACAGGAAGGAGGCAGGAACTGCTGAATGGGGAGGTGGATCTGGTGGCAGTGGAGCACTCCAGATCTTTATCTCCTCCTTTGTATGTCCTCCTTGGACGTACGCAGTGGTGGGATTCAAATGAATTAACAACCGGTTCTATGTCCTTCAGGGCGGCCTTCAGGGCCATCCACTGCCTTTCTTCCCTCTCCCAACCTAAAATTAGCAACCGGTTCTGCAGAATAGGTGAGAACTGGCTGAATTTCACCACTGGACATATGCCATCAGCGTATTTGTGCTTTGTTCTCACATTCACAAATGGCTTGAAGGGGCCGCTTTACACGGGCCATTCAGGCACCTGAAAATGGCAGGAATGCCACTGTGGACCATTCTCTCTCTCTCTCTCTCTCTCTCTCTCTCTCTCTCTCTCTCTCTCTCCATTTTTCCATTTTTGCTCTTCCTCTGTCCTCATCTGCCCGTCCTTCTCCTGCGCTCTGCTTCTTTTCCATTCAGAATTGAATGTCCCTTGCTCAGCTTTTTCCGGGTCTGTTCTCTGCCAAGTAAACTTAAATGTTACCTTTGTGATTGAGTGACTGAAAGTTAGGTGCTTTGGGGGGTTGTTGTTTTTAAAGAAAATTCAAAAATCAATGCATGTTTCATATAAACCTAAAAAAGTGAACTCTGCTTTAAAAAAAAAAAAAAAAGGTTTATCACACAGAGAAGCCGCTGACCATTTTGACAAAGAGCCTTTATGCTAAAATCAACTTAAAACAAGAGCACATTTATACAAGTTATTAACCATGAATAAACAGTTTCTTTCTGGGCTACCACTGTTGTTCAAGGCAAGACAGAATGAATTTAAATTGCAGACGTGGGTGTACAGGGAGATACAGTCCTGCATAGATTATCAGAATGGGAAGCAAAGCACCTGAGATTCAACTCAGTAGTGTAGCCAGAGGCCTGAAAATACAACAGGCGCCACATAGCACCATGTAAGTGGCCATTCCCATTTGCCATTGGAGCCATTCAGAGCAGCAAAGGCAATGTGGCAATGTGGACTCCCTGCTTTGCTTAATGAGCCATGCAAGGAAGGGGCTGGTAAGGAGGTTGGCTTTGTCCACCAAGGTAGAGTGGCAGGGAGGTGGTAGACACCTGTCTGCTACTTCTTTGCTCAGGCCCCAATTCACCACCTAATGGGAATGGGCTTATTTGCATAATGGACGGGCTGGCCTGGTGCAGACAATCTAGGATGCAAATAGGGGAAGGAGTGAACAGAAAAACATTTATCTATTATTATTATTATTATTATTATTATTATTATTATTATTATTATTATTATTA
>JAJKFI010000084.1:1670168-1689745 GCA_029204185.1 Lerista edwardsae
TCTCTCTCTCTCTCTCTCTCTCTCTCTCTCTCTCTCTCTCTCTCTCTCTGTGTGTGTGTGTGTGTGTGTGTGTGTGTGTGTACTGTACAGTGTAGATCTGAACACATTAGTCTGCATGTACAAGTAGCCTTTGATACCATGCCTTTGTCCCCATTCCCCGAGGTCAGTGGTTCCCAAACTATGAGCCATGGCTCTGTCTGGAAGCCGCAGAAACCAGCCAGGGAAACTGCAGAATCCTCATGAAAAAAACCACCACCGTATACAATGAATAGGATTGTAGCCATGGCCAGTGGTCCAGTAGGTCATAAGAAATGCCAGTCAAAACATTTGGGAACCACTGCCCTACGTAATGTGATAAGCCAACTAAGGTTCACACGAGAGGAGCCAACACTGCAGATTGCCACCATGCCAGTGCTCCTGGAGAAATAATGTGGGGGGGGGAGAGTCAGCAGCGGAGGCTGCAAAAATAAAACACATTTTTCTTCATAAAACAGAGTTGGGTTCATTATGCAGGAGTTTCTTTGCAATATGCACTACTCAGCGGTCTCATTTCCCATTTCTTTTTCTGAGCATAAAGGGCCATACACCAGTCTTACACAATGCCTAAGCAATGATAAACGCACCACAACTGTGTGAAGTCCCTCAGCACTGTGACGTTCCTATACTAGGCAGAAGAAACTTTAAAAGTGAGCTAGATTGGTTGCTGTCGAGAAGATTGGTTTATGCAGCTGAACGTACTGATAGTCTCCAGAGACAAGAGACTCCCCAAAACACAAAAGTTGGCCGTTCTCATTTTACCATGTTTGACCATTGATCGGTATCTTTCACCAGTGTTTAATAGCCAACATGGCTAGACCCAGTGATGTCATGCAGGGGGAATGCGGGGGAACTCAGTTCCACTAGTTAAAATTAGGGCTGACTCCGCCCACTTCACTCTCCCTCCCCCCTCCCAATTCCTCTGCAAAGAGCTTTTCTTCTTGGTTGGCCGGCACTCAGAGGGTTAAAGGCAGTGATGTCATTCAGGGGGAACGGACCAGAACAGATCCTAACGGGCTCCATGGCTGGTTCCGGGTTCCCGACAAGTGCCAATCAAAAGTGAGTTCCTGTTCCTAAATCATTTGAATGACACCACTGGCTAGACCCCTGACAGTAGTAGCTCATTGCCAGGTTATGGGGTTGGATATCTGATGCCTCAGGAAACCCCAAACATCAAGAGTCTGCCAAGAAGCCTACAGCATTCACGCAAGTCATATTTCAAATCCATAATATTTACGCATTTAAAAATATCATTTCGGTTGTGATTGTAATGCTGGACCACCACAACAATCCTTGTGTGTACACAGTACGTAGAGGCTGGTGCAGCTGATTTGGCTTCAGGGCTCTTCAACGTTTCTTTCCCATCGTGTTATCTCAGGCTAGAGTCTTCCCACTGTTTACTCAGGAGGATGGCGGCCCAACTGAACTGAGCGATACAATTGTTGTCAGGTGTCCGGAATGGGATTTCCCACCATGCACTTTAAAAAAAAAAAAAAAGCCTTGGGCTTTGTTGTCGTGCCTTACTCTGAGTTTCTCTTTTGTACGTGTCATGAAGTAAAACTTTCAGGGAGAGTTCATAGAAATCCTTACATTCCTATTCTCTGTGTAAATGGGCCTAGTTTGAGCAAACACTGGGGCGGCTGAGGAGAAAGGCTCCTTGGCCCTTCAGTTTGATGATCTACATATACAGCTCCATTCAGGGCGGGCTGTTTCTAGCCCATTCTTGAGGCGTTTCATTCCAAAGGCAGACCCAACTGTTTTCTCTTCAGGGCAGCTTCCCGCCTCACTCCCCACCTCCTCCACCACCCACCCACAAACTCTTCTTCAAAAGAGAGGCCTGGCCTGGCCTTGTTTACTTAGAGCTCGAACAGATTCAAGCCAGTGATGTCAGATTAAAGGAAGAAAAGGGAACAAAATCAAAGCCTCTAAACGGAGCATAAAAGTCCGAGGTTGGCAACCAATCTGTTCGACTTCCAACTCTTTGCACTTTATGAATAAAGGTCAATCTGGTATTGGCAACCAAATGTTAATGTTCTTATGAGCGTTTAAGCTGCTTTAACCGCTGAATAAGTGACAGTAAGCCCCCAGGCCACACCTAATCTTGTAAGAACTACCCGGAGGGAGAGCCTCTTTTGGCCTCCTGGAACAGGGACGGAGAAGAGACAGCTCAAGAGCACATCATTTGCCAATTGTGTAAAGAACACTTCAGGATAAATAGTTCCCTCTCCCGACCACCTTCCCTTTTATTATTCCATCTGCTGTGCCTGCTGCCGAGCCTACATGGTTTATGGACAACCTATTTTATGTTTGGGTCTTTCGCTTCTGTATAGCTCCAACCCTAGTAGAGATTCATGGAGTAATTTTCCTTCCATGCTTCAGTCCTGAAGAGTCAATCACTCAAAAATGCAAAAGACAAGGAAAGTAAAAGTTGATTGTGTGTGTGTGTGTGTGTGGGGGGGGGAGCAAATAGAATGTGGAAGTCACCTAAGTAGGGTTATTTTGATATTTAAATTGACTAATCAAGGATAGTTTTTGCTGACTACAAAAGTTTCCCCCTGATTAATCCAGCAGTGGATTTTTAGAAAAAATAATGTCATCGGAAACTTTATATGACAAAGAGGCATTCTGTCCTAAGAGGAATTCCTCTTCTAAGATGATGCCTTACACATGCATGCATACATCATTTAAAACAAAGCAAGCCTTTTGCTTCCAACTATTGTTTTTACACATGTGCAAGTTTATTCAAGTCTTTACATATATGCATGTTTATTTAAGTTTCTTCAAACAAACAAAATGACTCCCCCCCCTTTGTTTCCCTATTACAGTAGCACACTGGAATCAAAATAGCCTCAGACAGAACTAAACTTTTTTTTTAAAAAAATGCCATTGACTGTGTTCCTAATTAAAATTGATCTCACTCATTGAAGTTGCTATGATAAATCAACCAATGCTTTAGCCGATTAATCTACTGATTAAAATAATGAAAGCTCACCACCCTAGTGATATATAAATTGTTTATGCTGGAATAATCCCACTGATGTTAACACACTGGTTAACAGGAATGAAGCTGCTACAAAAATGTGCAAGCAATAACTATTGTAGATGGATTGACTTCTAGAAGTCTGTTCCAAATGAATAGTGCCTGGGGTTATTCTGAGCTTTCCTAGATTGTACAGTATCATGCAAAGCCCTGGGCATCAGCTAAGATTGATATACTGTATATATCTTTAAAGTCTAATACACCAGTGTCAATACTTGGAATATGATCTCAAAAAGTCAGACAACAGGCATACTGCAGAAGTAATTCATGTCTGGCATTTACAAACAGTAACTTGATCTTTTCGCTGGAGCCCTTGCCAAGTCAAGCAGTTTTTTTTTAAATTAATTTTTTTTTTCAAAGGTGAATTTAGTGCTAATGAAACTGAAAGACCAATAGCACTAACCAGAAGATCATGGAGGTACGCAATCTAATTCACGAGCCTTCTTCATTCTGCCATGCATGCCTGCCATTCTCCACCCAACCCAGTCTTTGTCCCACCTGAAGATCATCTTGGCTGAGGATGATTGAAGTACAGCGTCCTGCTCTGACAGCTGGGTCCTATTGCCATTGCTGCAAGATAAGAAAAGAGGACCGCTCTGGGACAGAAGAAGCAAACACGGGCCTGGAAGCAGCGTATCTTCTACTGGTTCCCAAAATATTGGTCGAGACTTTTTATTTATTGAGGTTTTTTTCCAAGTTCACAAAACAAGCAATAACCCAAGTTTCTTTATTATTATTATTATTATTATTATTATTATTATTATTATTATTATTTATTAAATTTCTACCCCGCCTTTCTGCCCGAAGGCACTCAAGGCGGCATTACAAATTTAAAACACAATAAAATTCCATCAATTAAAAAACAATAATTAAAAACAATATTAAAAATAAAACATACAACAAGCCAATCCCATGGATCATAAAAAGTACAAAGATTTATAAAAATTACATTGCAATTTATAGATCTATCAGAAGGCATAAAATTGTGGGCGCAATCCTAACCTGGAGATAGGTCAGCACAGTTAGGCCAGCAAAGTTTGGCCAGCCCAAGCAGTGGTTCCCAAACTGTGAGTTGCGACCCACCAGTAGGTCGCAAGCCAATTTCATGTGGGTTGCGAAGCACCTAGAGCAGCCATATTGAAAATATGGGAAGATGAGATGCTGGAAAGGGGGAGCTAAGCGCTGTGTGGGTGTTTTGCCTGTGCCAAGGTTGTAAATAGGCTTTTTTCCATTCTGATTCACTTTGCAGAAGGGTCTGGGGTCACAATGACAGCGCTTCTGGCCATGACATCACTTCTGATGGGTCCCGGGCAGATTGTCATTCTCAAAAGTGGGTCCTGGTGCTAAAACATTTGAGGACCACTGCTCAACTATATGCTTCAAAACGATAATCCATGCCCATGAAAGGACTTTGTCTTCACACTAAGCCATGCTCCAAGACCCCCACACTCCAAGGTGAGCAGAAGAGATTTTGGTGGATTTGAACTACCTGTGCACATTACCACCAGTTTACGCATAGTTCCACTGCTAACTGTTCCCCTTTCCTCTTTTTATTGCAAACATGAAATAATAAAATGTAAATAAAATAATAAAATGTATAATATAAAATTTAAATTTAAATTATAGTATAATAATATATACTGTATATAGTATAATAATATAAAAAGGTAAAGGTTTCCCCACGACTGAATGGTCTAGTCGTGACCGACTATAGGGGGTGGTGCTCATCTCCGTTTCTAAGCCTGCAGAGCCGACGTTTTGTCTGAGGACAAATTTCCGTGGTCATGTGGCCAGCATGACTATACGCCCAAGCGCATGTTATGCTGTTACCTTCCCACTGAAGTGGTCCCTATTTATCTACTTGCATTTTTAGGTGCTTTCGAATGGCTAGGTTGGCAGGAGCTGGGACGAGTGATGGGAGCTCACTCCGTTGCGTGGTCTCGAACTCCCAACCTTCCGGTCAGAAAGCCCAGCAGCAGCAGTTTAACCCGCAGCGCCACCACATCCCTCAGTATAATAATATAGGATTGTTTTAATTGAACGTGAAAGTACACACAGATGGTATATGTGTGTACCTCCCAGTACAGTACAGTACAGTACAGTACTCCGGGGGGGATGTCTCAGCATTTAGTTTTGCATGTTGCCTCAACACACTGTACAAACGGCCCCTCCCCTTCGAAGCCATTTAAGGAGACTAGAACAAAACAGAGGCATCCTCTACAACAGGGGTCAGGGAACTTTTTTACCTTTTACCCCAAAATATATTTAGATATGCCAACATTACCCCCACCCCACCCCGCCAGAACAAAAGAAAAAAAATTACATATTGGAACCCATTGCTTTTTATTTGATTAATTAATGAGCTTAATTAATGCTATGTAAATAGGAAGTTGTAAAGGGCGGAGCAAAACAAACAAAACAAAACAAAACAGAGCCAGCCAGCCAGCGACGGAACCGGAACGGGGGTAATGGATGGTCGCGCTGCCAAGACACAGCCAGGCATGCATATAGATTCATATGCATGCCCAGCTGTGTCTTGGCAGCGCGACTGTCCATTACCCCCAGGAATTTCATTTTTACCCCATTTGGGGTAATTTACCCCTGTTCCCAGACCACTGCTCTACAAAGAGGAGGAGCATGACCTCCTTGCATGGCGTGTTTAGGTGCTGTGCAAAATGTAGAGCACAATCCTAACCTGAAGGTAGGCCAGCACAGTTAGGTCAGCACAGTTTGGCCACTGTAAAGCACATTCAGACAACTCTTGGAGTCAGGGAGGATGGCACACGTCTATGTGTTGGGACAAAACCAACATTCATAAGAACATAAGAAGAGCCCCACTGGATCAGAACAAAGGCCCATCTAGTCCAGCTTCCTGTATCTCACAGCAGCCCACCAGGTGCTCCTGGGAGGCATGAGACAACAAGATGCTTGCATCCTGTTGCCACTCCCTTGCACCAGGTACTCTGAAGTAGCCTACTACTAATGTATAGGAAGTTGCACAATCCATCATTGCCGATGGACTTTTCTTCCAGAAATCCATCCAATCTCCTCTTAAAGGCATCTAGACCAGATGCCATCACCACCTCCTGTGGCAAAGAGTTCCACAGTTTCCATCCGTTTCCATCAGTTTCAGGGGGACTTGCCATGATTATGCCCTCCATTTTGGAAGATCTCCAGACTGCCTGTATACAGGGTTTACTTTTGGTGGTATGGAAAAGAACAGCGAATGAAATGGATCCGCACTTTGCCGATTGAACTGTGCAGCTTTCTTCCTGGAAGAATGAACAATACCACTTTCTAAGGACCAGAGCCTGGGGTGCATTTTTCTTTCCTTTTCAAAGACTACATTGGAAGGCACTGGCACAATCAAAGGCCTGAAGACAACTTTGCTCTGCCTTCTGTTTTCCGTCCCAGCCCTAATATTGTTGATCAAGCAGATAATCAGGCTCCCCCCAACCATGCATTTGTATAATGTCTCACTACTCATAAAAATGACAAAAAAAAATCTGAAAAATGCAACTACAGCTTGTCCTGTTTTATGTTGAAAATGTAGAGGAGAAAAAAAATTCAATATATTCTCGTCTTGCAGGGCTGGCTAAGAGGCTTTAAATCCCCACCATTTACCAAATTAAACTAATTGAAAGAACATCCAAAAGCCACATCTGTAGGCTGACGTTTGTCCCTGCCTTTCATTTTAGACTCAGGGAAACTGTTCCCCATCTCCATTGATCCCTGAATAGTCATGCCTGTCAGGAAGCCATATCAACCATTATCATTCTAATTTTACTGCCTTTCTTGGTCCCTAATCTAATTTGCAATGATGCTTAAGCATTTCGCAAGGCCACAGCACTTTCTTCAGAATTTCAACAAGAGCATTAAACCCCCAATTTACATTAATGAAGTGCACATTTAATTAGGGGAGAGGGTAAATGGAGGGCTCTTCAAGAACAGTTTGTGTGATATGATAGGCACTTGGAAAAAAAAAAACCTTAAGATCTACCTGATAAAAGACTCACCCTACAGCCATCTTGCTTGTTAGCGTTTCTTATCCTCCTTGTTTTTCTCCACCACTCAGCTAGCATTACCTCTGTCCTCCCAAACTAGTGAATTCCAGTGATTAAAAAGAGATGAACTCCTCTTCAGAAAAGGGCGAACGTGATCCCATGTCCAAGGAAACTTGCAAATTGTGTTGCTTTTCTTGCTTTTCGCTGCAAAGTCTCTAGAACTTAAATGGCAGAGAATGGCGAGAAACTAGCATGACACTGCAACATTAAGCATTGATGTCCTTTAAATGGGGGCTTTCCCCCCTTAAAACAGAAGGAGATGGTGAAGAAATACTTTATGGACCTTAAAGAGTAAAGCTGCATGGACATGTGTAGGGTTGGGCTGAAATAAACAAGAAATGTATTTCAGCATAAACCTTCATGAATGACAGTTCACTTCAAAAGATGCATAAAATGTCATATTCAAGTGTGTGGTTGTGTGTGCCTATGTGTAGACAAATGTGAATGTGAAATGTGAAAGTAAATATACACGCACATATGAGAAAAAATACCTAAGTACATTTATGTGTGTAGATATATTAATTTATTTATACATACACTAGGGATGGGCACTTGAGTCATCAGGACTCGAGTTGTGAAAACACTGGTTTTTCACATCCATGACATCCATGAACTTGCTTCATGGATGTCACCGATGCAGTACTGACTCGAGTCTCGGGACCAATGACTCAGAAAAGAGTCATGACTCGAATTTGACTCGAGTCCTGTGTCTCTCCTTGGTATGTGTGCTTGCTTGTCTACTTTTTTCCTGTTGTTTCCATGTCACTCCAAAAGACCTTGTGGGTGATCCAAATGCCGTCCTTCAGACAGATGGCAGCAGCCGATGTGGTGGGAGTAGGTGGTTCCCAGAGGCAGGGCGGGGGGTTTGAGAGGAGGAAGAAGGCTTATGGTGCATTTTTTTTTTCTCAAGGACATGACTTATTTCATGAAACGATTTGGGACTCAAGTCAAAATGACTCAAAAATCAAGGAGCCGAGTTGCAATGGCATGCACTGTGACTTGTGAGTGGAGTCAATGACTTGTAAGTTGAGACAAATCACAGGATCACTGACTCTTAACTTGGCTCGTGACTTGGGCTCAGTGACCGGAGCCCATCCCTGATATACACACCTGCCTACTGAGGTTTATATTTTATGCATTTGGCATAAAATATCCATATCCCACTGGCATAAAAAGCCCTACAATGACAAGAACATTGCACTGCAACCAAAACGTTTGAGGTCACTGTGGCAAACCCACTGCAGTGGCAGTTCCACATGGCCACAGAACCTGGATGGCACCAGGGCAGGTGGATTGACACAGGGGGCAGTTTGTGGGCAGGGAGAAGGTAAGCAGGGGAGTAACTGGGCAGGGAGGGAACTGGGCTTCCCTGCCTGCTCTTTGCTTTTCTCCTGCCAGAGTTACAGAGGTCCTTTTGCAAAGGACAGCTCAGCTCAGCTGAGGCAAGACCATGTGGGTTGGGCCACTACAAAGCTGCTGTGAGTAAAAAGACTCATGCATTGGATTGTAAGGGTTGCAGTAGCATACAGTCCTCTGTGTAGCCTCAGCCTTGACCTCACCTGATGACTCTACTAATCTTGCCAAAACTATAGCTTATCAGAAGATTATAGAAGGAAAATGATATGAGCCAATGAGCCATTGAAGTCAACCTGGATGTTTCAAGCTGGAGAATAGAATAGAAATCCCTTTCTTTGGAGCAGTGGTGTAGCTAAGGTAACTGCTACCTGGGGCAAAGATGATTTTGTAGCCCCCCCCCTTCGACAATGAGATAAAACTTAACTTAGTAAGTAAATGAATGAATGAATGAATGAATGAATGTTTTCTGGTTAATTGGCCATAACGATTGATAGAATACAAATATTCCAATGCATTTGTTTCACTCCATTCTGCATTAAATTACTTTTCCAATGATATACAACATGATATTATTCATTCATCCCAAAGTTTTCACTATTTTGGCCACTAGTGTCAAGCTCAGTTTGTTCCCACCCCCAGCTTGTGGCCCAGTGCAGTTGCTACTCTCTGCACTTCCTTAGCTACACCTGCTGCTTTTGAGATGCCTTGGATGAATAGTTTCAAGGCGTTGAATTGGGTTGATCTACTAGCTCAGTAGATCAGCAGATGATGTGACAGTTGTATTTTTGTTTTTTTGTTTTGTTTTTCTTGGCCATAACATTTGGTAGAGATGAAATTCTGCATTGAATGATATATCTCATGACAGTATTATTCCTACAAATCGCAATTTTAACAAACCGCAATTTTTAAACGATAGTTACAATATATTTTCATTTCCTGGTTTTCTGGCCATAACTTTTGATAGAGTAAAGATATTATGCTCTGGTTTGTTACATTGCATTTGGCATGAAATTACCTTTCCAGTGATATTTAACATGATAGTATTATTCATAATTACCAAGGTTTTCACAATTTTGGCCACTAGTGTCAAACTCAGCTTGTTGTCCCCTGAAAACTTGTTGCCTGGTGCAACTGCACCCCCCCGTCCCCCTGTAGCCAACACCCCTGCTAGGTGCCATTAGTAACCTGTAAACAAAACAGTGGCCCAGAACAATTTGCTTTGCTGTATTTAGTGAGCAATTGGCAGAAATGTTCGTAGCTTGTTGCTTCCCTACACCAGCATATTTCACTTGGATGGCAGGATGTTGCCCTGGAGCAAGCAACTGCTCTGTGTGAAGTCAACCCGACTGAACAGGCATTTCACTGTGCAAACCTATTCAGCTTTCCCTTTGGAAAAAAAACAACAACCCTGACTTTAATAGGTTTGTGTTTGTTCCATCACTGATGCCTGGGAACATTAAAAAGGTGCTGGATTCATTTTGCCTCTCATTTAGTCCATAGTGCCATATCCTTCCCAGAGGAGGATTACAACCATTTACTGTATTATTTTTTTTGCCACACAGATTGTGATCCTAATTACCATGTCAGCCTGGAAGACTCAGGTGTATGAATGAGTTTGTTTGCCAGAGTTATTCCCCAGTGATTGCTTCTGGGCAAGATATTCATAAGGCTTATTGAAGCCGTACCGGAGGGAAATGAAAGCTCCGAGAGCCCAGGCTAAGTGACAATTTCTCCCCTCAATGAGCTGAAGAAGGCAGGTTACTCTTAATTATTTACGACTCAACCTGTGGCATAGCTCTTCAGTTATGATTACCAAGGCATTGTTACAGCCTCGAGATGTGGGAAGTCATCAGATTGTGAGCCCATGGCGAAGATCTGCTTTTTGGATACTATGTACAAGCATCTAATGGCACTTAAAAAGCAATGGCCATTGCTAATGAGCCTAAAAGTGCTTTTAATTTTAAACAAGAACATAAGAAGGGCCCCACTGGATCAGGCCAAAGGCCCATCTAGTTCAGCTTCCTGTATCTCATAGTGGCCCCCCAGATTCCTCAGGGAGCACACGAGACAACAAGATGCCTCCTTCCTGTTGCCACTCCCTTGCTCCTGAAGTAGCTTACTACTAACATAAGGAGGTTGCAGAAGCCATCACAGCCTGTAGCCCACAATAGCCTCCAGAAATCTGTCCAATTCCCTTTTAAAGGCACCTAGGCCAGATGCCATCACCACCTGAAAAATTCTAACAAGAATTTTACAATGTTAGAAACATGGTGTAGTATCATAGCCAGGTCTGGCTCCGTTCTGCCACCACAGGTACTGCAGCTTGTCACAGCCTGGCATTCTATCTCCCATCCAAAAACAAGACCACAGATTCTCCTGCTTAGCTTCAGGCAGTACCATCAGCTCAACCATCAGCCCACACCTCCTGCCTAATTATTATTTAATTATATATATCTCTCTTTGTTGTGTTATTCCAAAACTTGGGACTAACTCAGTGAGATTGATGGGTGAGAAACAGAATAGATAAAAGGAAGTACTTCTTCATACAACACATAATTCATTGATGGGATGGTGACTAGCTTGGATGGACTAAAATGGGGATTGGATAAATGGAGAATGTCTATCAATGGGTACTAGTCATGGTGGCTGTGTGGGGCCTAATGTGATGACATTGGTCCCATTGGCATAAGGCCGGCCCTGGGTAAAGGTAAAGGTTTCCCCACAATCGAATGGTCTAGTTGTGACCGACTGTAGGGGGCGGTGCTCATCTCTGTTTCAAAGCCTGTAGAGCCGGCGTTTTTGTCCAATCATGTGGCCAGCATGATTCTATGCCATAGCGCACGGAACACCGTTACCTTCCCACCGAAGTGGTCCCTATTTATCTACTTGCATTTTAGGTGCTTTCGAACGGCTAGGTTGGCAGGAGCTGGGACAAGCAACGGGAGCTCACTCTGTCACGCAGTCTCGAACTCCCAACCTTGCGGTCAAAAGCCCAGCAACAGCAGATTAACTCGCTGCGCCACATAAACAGTAAAATAGAATTGGCCGTAAGACATAGTTACAACAGGTCATTCTTCCTCGCAGTGATTCCAACATCGATGGTAAACCTTGGCAAACAGAGCACCACTTGTTTCGGCCAGCTGTAATGGACAGTCCCGCATCTCACAGTGTCTTCAGCGCTCCCAAACTAGGCAAAGAATTCCAGATTTAAGAAGCAAACAGCTTTATTGAAGAAGAGCCTTGCCTTGAACCGGTTTAGTTCTGAAGAGATTCCAGCTGAAAAGACAATGGTGTAATCAATGTTTGCCCAATTAGATGAGGCCTGGCAGCTTCATTCATTGACAGTGACAGTGAGTATGATGAAACAAGGGTGTCCATGTTAAATCCTGCTATTCTCATTTAGAGAATAGGCATCACTTTTGAAAAGCCTGATAGAATGCAATGGATTATTTGGTTGGAGCTGTATGTGGTGCGATGGGCAGGACAATTTTTACTGTGAGTAAAAAAGGAATCTGCATTCTTAGTCAAGAAATCTTATGCTTCAAATACCCTTGCAAATTCATGAAGCAAATGCTGATTTGTTTGTTTTGCATATGCTTGAATTTAATGTTTGATCATAAGAACATAAGAAGAGCCCTGCTGGATCAGGCCAAAGGCCCATCTAGTCCAGCTTCCTGTGTCTCACAGCGGCCCCATCAGGTGCCCCAGGGAGGCATGAAACAACAAGATGCTTGGATCCTGTTGCTACTCCCTTGCACCCAGTACTCTGAAGTAGCCCACCACCATTGTAAGAAGGTTGCACAATCCATCATTGCCTATAGCCCACGATGGACTTTTCTTCCAGAAATACGTCCAATCCCCTCTTAAAGGCATCTAGACCAGATGCCATCACCACCTCATGAACTGCAGGTATGAATTTTTGAAAGGTCTGGAATCATTTCTTTATTTTGTAATCGTCAGAGTTGTCGGGCCAGAGATACCTGCCCTCACAGTAATGCGACAAGAGAGGTAGCAACTGGAGCAGGCACCAAGTGTGTCTCCAGATTTTTCAGTAATGCAGGCTCCAGTCCTATTGAAGAATCCTATTGGGGTTGTCACCGAACAACCCAACCACTGTTGCCATCCAACAGTGCAAGGTCCTTTATGGTGGCACGGAAGCCAGGCTGCTGCCACAAACAGCAAGTGGTGGGGCGTCTATGGCAGCAGCTCTGGGAGGCTCCACAGGTGCCAGTAAGTTGGGGTTGGGGAGGGGTCCAGAGGAGGGGGCAGAGTGCAGGCTGAAAGGAAGCATCTCAGTAACGAACGTGCATGCCAGATCTTATCCCCATTTTTCATCCTACCCCAGTCCTGTTCTCTGCTCAGTTCTATAGCTGGTGTGGGTCTAAGGTGGCCCATAGGCCATTAGCCAACCTATACAAAGGTAAGTGAACACATTTTTACTTAACCTCTAGTAGGTGTCCTGATTGCATCTCCCACCATTGGATGTGGTGAGGACTCTATCAGCATGGCTGCATTGGACAACCCCATCCCACTTTTCAGGACAAAGATTTGGGGGGATGTTAGCAGTGATGTCATTCAGGGGGAACGGACTAGAACGGGCGTTCCGGATCCTAATGGGCTCCGTGGCTGGTTCCGGGTTCCCGACAAGTGCCAATCAAAAGTGAGTTCCTGTTCCTAAATCATTTGAATGACACCACTGGATGTTAGGGTCATCACGCAAGGCCATCACGCATTCTCATGACGCAAGGCCATTGAAAACATGGCATCTTGTTTCAGAGGCTTTCAGGTGGTGTGAGAGAACTGCACTTGCTTGCAGTACACACAATCTTTTTTTCCATGTTGCTGATGCTGTGATCAAATGGGTCATATGCAGTGGTGTCATCCAAATGATTTAGAAACTGGTACTCACTTTTGATTGGCACTTGTCCAAATGCCAAACAAATAATGATTTAGGCCAGCTCAACTTCTAGAAACCGGTACTCGCGTAGTGGTGCGTAGTGGGTGCATGACATCACTGGTCATATGGGCATTTTGTTGTGCTTTGGAAGCCTGTTTGGGCCAAAGACCACAACAGGAGAGAATGAAATTATCATATGTTCTGTTGGCAACTATGGGTCTATTTCAGTGATTTTCTAACTTTTTAGCACCAGGACCAGGATTTTAGAATGACAGTCTGTCCAGGACCCACCAGAAGTCATGGCCGGAAGTGCCGTCATTGTGACGCCAGAGCCTGCTGCTTCCCTGAGAATGCAGCAATAACTTGGGTTATTTCCCAGTCATTTTCCAACAGCAAAGTGAATCAGAAGGAAAAAGCCTATTTACAACCTTGACACAAGCAAAACAACCACATAGCGCTCGCCCTTCCCAGCACCCCAGTTCCCCGTAATTTCAATATGGCTGCCCTAGGTGCTCTATGACCCACCTGAAATTGGCTTGCGACCCACTGGTGGGTCCCGACCCACAGTTGGGGAACCACTGGTCTATATCAAACTTCTTTCTGGTTTCTGAGAAGTTATCACATTTGCAATAAGGTATACAACCCCCAAAAATAAATTTCACAGATGTACAACTGGGATACTTTGCTCTATAGTTGTGGCTCACCTGAATCTGTATTTGAAATTTGCACTCAGTTTCAACTGATGGGTACATCATTGGGGGAGGGGGGAAGAAAGAAGAGGGGAGGAAAGACAGAGGGAGGGGCCGACGGTTTGGGTGGCATTAAAAAGAACGTATTCAGGCAGAGCAGAGGGAGAATAGACGTTTGAAAACATTGCCCCGAAGGAAGAGTCTCCAGAGAAACAATGGGAAAGGGATAAATAAAAAGAAAGTTATAAATTCATCTATTTGCTCTTCCCTGACCCCTGCTTTTACTCCTCTTCACGGCAACTACCCTGGGAAAGGGACAATGCTTTCCCCTGTCACAATATTGAGAAAAATTGAAATGGGAAAGAAAGCCCACCAGATGCTTTATTGTCTTAGACGTTTCCACATAATTAGCTGGGAATAAAGCCCCTCTGCATGGTTTCATTGCCTTGAATGAACTTGGATATTGCGACACAGTAGTGTGTTTTATGATTCATGCTCTGTTATTCAGTGGCTTTTCGAAAACTGCCAGCTACTTTATCATTGCGGCCAAGCCTGGGCCCACAACTTAAAATGCAGCAATGCAAAGTTAACTGTGCGTGACAGATGTCCATGAAATTGTTTAACACACGCACGCACACACTCACTGGGAGACAAAAGCGGCTTCTCTTGCTCCTCTTTTCGCCCAGGCTTTTTGTGTGTGTGTGTTGTCGCCGTGGTCTGCCACAGGTTCAATGTTGTTATGAAGTATAAATAAGAGCTGGGATGCCAAGAGAGAAATGTTCAAGTCTATGAAGAGGGAGAGGGAACCCTTGCAACCATTATGTTTGCCACTAGCCAAAGCCAAACAAGAGAATGAGAAAAAACAAAATAAAACATTGTGGAAGCCAGGAACACTTACTCAGAGGGAATGCCTAGAAATCTGTAGCGTTCACCCCCTCCTTACTAAAATACCATTAAACAAGAGCCATGGCTTTGAGAGAAAGGGATGTGCATTGTATAAGAATGATGTGTCAATGAGCTTACCACTGCTTATCCAGAAGTAAGTTGCACTGAGATCAATGGGGTTTAGTCTCATTCCACTTATTCTGTGTCATTATATCTTAGGACGCGATCCTAACCTGGAGTTAGGCCAGCACAGTTAGGCCAGCAAAATTTGCCTGGCACAAGAGCACCATAAAGCATGTTTGGACCACTCTCGGAGCCAGGGAAGATGGCACACGTTTGTGTGCTGGCCTCTCTGACTCCAAGAGTGGTCCAAACACGCTTTACGGTGTCCCTTGTGCCAGCTAAACTTTGCTGGTCTAACTGTGCCAGCCTAACCCCAGATTAGGATTGCACTCTTACTTGAAGTCTCCTTATCAACAGGGATTCCATAGGAATGGAATTCTATGCATAACTCTGAGGAACTTGGCTTTCGTGTTTGAAAAAATGACTATGGGCACAATCCAAACAGTCACTTAGGCTGGCACATATCCCCTGGGTGGGCCTAAGACATACCGTAAGGCACGTCTCTGCCACTCCAGGAGGCAGATCTGTTTGGATTGCCAGCACTGTAAGTGGGATTTGCGCCAGCCGAGTTCACCCATCTAACTGCAGAAGATTTAGTCGAGAGGGTTAATGCCTCTGTTTGCCTGAAGATAAGAGCTGAAGATCTGAAGGTCGCCAGTTCGGGACAGCCGGAAGTCTCTGTGAGCGGCAGACCTTGTTAATTGCGACTGATTAACAACTGAGCTTCGGCTACCTTGTGTGAGGGGGAGTTGTGCCGAAGTTCAGCCGCTTCTCTGGTGGGAGCAGGGAAGCCGCTTATCAGCCAGCAGAAGACAAACGGGTGGCCAGAAAGAAGGACTAAATCCAGAAAGATCCATCTGTATGTGTGTAGTTCTTGAAAGATAGAACATTGCTGTAAAAATTGTAAAAACCTTCGGGTTTCTGAATAAAGTCTGCCTATGTAAACTGCCTTGAGTTATAGTCATTAGAGAAATCTGGTGACCTAAGAAAGGTGGTATATAAATAATAATAATAATAATAATAATAATAATAATAATAATAATATTATTATTATTATTATTATTATTATTATTATTATTATTATTAACTGAGTTCTAAATGAAACATGGATATCTTAAAGAGCAGTAGTTGTCTGTTGGCCCTGGATGTTGTCCACATATGGAATTACCATCCTTCCTCCCCCCCCCCAAAAAAAACTCTACCAAAGTGTGTCACTGAGCTTCAGAAGCGGATAAAAAATCCTTTCTGTTCAGACAAATGCACAGCACAGTTCTAAACATGTTGACTTAGAAGCAAGCTCCACTAAATCCAGTGGGATTTCTTCCCACGTAAGCACCGACAGGAAGAACTGCACTACTGATTTAGCCTGGTTACAAAAACAAAACAAACAAACAAAAAAACTCCACAAAACCCCAATCCTGATAATAATAAAAAGTTGTTATTGTCTTTATGCTGTAGCTTTCAAAGATTTGATTGTAAACTGCCTCTTTTTATATTATAAAGAAGGGCAGAAAAGAAGAATTTTAAGTAAATATGCACCATTCATATGAACATTGAAAATAATGTACTCAAAGCATCTCAAACAGCATGTACTCCTAATATTCTCTGGATATAGCACAAAATGCTATATGGCCCCTCTTTTGGGGTCCTTGTCCCAGGTAAGTCACTGTCTCTATTTGGTCTCTATTTCTGTGCCTTTGAGAATGCCTAGTTAAATGTTTCAATGTCAGTTCCTAGAGTTGGCATTCTTTAGAGCGTCTACAACTTAAATGTCAAAGTGGGAGCAGATTGGCATATTTCAGACATCACCCAGCAACGCAGTTTAATTTCTCACAAATTTCTGCCTTCCCCTAATTTGCACACAAAAGATGCAAGTTTTCAACTTCTGGTCTTTGTTTAAAACAAACCAGGATTTGCCGTGACATCCAAACTAGCTAAATCCAGGCTTTTTTGTTCTAACAAGGGTTTATGCATATGAAGGTGGGATTGGCAAGTGACTTCAAGGTTTGGAAACGATCACACAGGACCATGATGACACCATGACACTGTTGGATGCTTGATCCAGGCCAGTTTCATTAATGAACAACTATGAACCAAACTATGAACATTAGTCATGTGACTCCACCTCATTATGAGCCCAATCCTCTCCAACGTTCCCATGCTGGGGCAGCCACAATGCAGCCCTGAGGAAAGGGAACAAATGTTCCCTTACCTGGAGGAGGCTTCTGTGACTGCCCCTCTACTGCAGGATGCTGTGCGTGCTTCGTTGGCAAGTCAGCACCAGCGCTGGAAAGTTGGATAGGATTTGGCCCTATGTTTCCAATATGGTCGTTGGGAATGGAGAGATTGTCCGTGTTTGGTCTACATGGAGGTAGGAAACTTGGCATATGCTGAACTGGTTTTTTTTCAAGGACTGAATTGCTATGGGTCCTTGTAAAAGTATTTACTCTTTCAGGACAACATAAAGTCACTCGAATGGATACCAATTAAACTCCACGGGGTGCTTGTGTTTGTATGTGAGTATGTGTTTGTGTGTGTGTGTGTGTGTGTGTGTGTGTGTGCGTGCGTGGCCTGTGGGTGGCCTAGCCCGCCATTCCAGTGAACGTTTCATTCCCACCCCTTTTACTACGACCCTGGTCAGGCCACTTTTATGCCCGTGACAGCTTCATGAAGCACAAAACACGGAGCAATACATGGCATGAAATTGGCAACAAAGCGAAGCAAAAGGAGGAACAATCCTCTGGCAGGATGTGATGACAATATGGCTGATTAGATCTGGAAGCAGATGCCAGCAGTGGGTATTGTCCCAGTGACTGAAAAGACATGACCCCCGAGGTACAGAAGACAACGAGGCCCTCCTCATGAACCAAAAGGGGAGGGAAGGAGAGGTGAAACCAATGAATAAATCACGCATTGAATGAAAGAGGGAGAGGGAGAGAAAAGCGAAATGCTAAAGAGGATCCTTTTTTATAGTGGAATGGAGGGTGGGTGGGGGAAAGGGGCTGTTCAGTATGTGGCAGCTCTGCCTCCCCCCACCCCCAGCTAGCTGACACTGTCAGACAATGGCTTTTTAACAGATGGGAGCTGGAGTGAAAAGGGGCCAAGTTGTGTGCAGTTGAGACACCCTGCTTGTTTAGTCTGCTGCTTGGGCAGGTGTCCGCAGAAAAGGCCATGCAGTCAGTTAACTGTCTCGGCGGCGCAGTTTAATGCAGCCTCGCCAGTGACTCAATGATGCTGCTTTGCTGCCAGAGGGACAGAGATAGAGTTGGTTTGAATGGTGTGGCGGAGAGAGCTGCCCAGGCTTCTCCTTTTGAAAGGCAGATTCCGTAAGAGAAAGCTTGGCCTGGCCGGCTGCTCAGCTGCCTGACAACCCAGGTCTAAAAGTTGGCCTTTAGAGAAGGTGGTCGCATATGTTTGGCGCATAGTGAATGACTGGAATTCGCTGTCACAAGTTGTGGTGATGGGCCATCGCTCTTAGATGGCTTGGAATCGTGAGGTCTATCAAAGGCTGGGAGATGTACAAAATTATGCAGGGGATGGCTAGAGTGGATAGGGGGATGCTCTTTTCCCTTTCTCACAACACCAGGACCAGGGGACATCCACTAACATTGAGCATTAGGGGAGTTAGAACTGATAAAAAGAAATATTCTTTTACCCAGCATGTAATTGATCTGTGGAACTCCTTGCCAAAGGAGGTGGTGAATGGCATCTGACCTAGGTGCCTTTAAAAGGGGATTGGGCAGATTTCTGGAGGAAAAGCCCATCGCAGGCAACAGGCCATGATCAGTATGTGCAACTTCGTGGTTTTAGAAGTAAGCTACATCAGAACGCCAGGTGCAAGGGAGTGGCAACAGAATGCAAATATCTTGTTTAGTCGCGGATCTAGGGGGGGCAAAGGGGACAAGAGCCCTGGGCGCCATCTTGGGGCCATCTTGGGGGGGTGCTGATGGAATGGTGCGCCCCCGCGCCCCCCAATCTGACGCCCGCCGTGCCCGCTCCCCTCCTGTCCACCAGGACACGCGGGCACTTTAAAGTGCTCGCGCGCCCCGGCAGAAAGAGCGGGGAGTGGGCGCTGCGCACTCCGGGCTGGGGGATTAAAGTGCACTTTAAACCCCCGGCCCGGAGAGCGCCCCGGCGGCTCGCTCCCCTCCTGTCTGCTGGGACGCGCGGGCACTTTAAAGTAGAACCGCCCCTGATCTTGTTGTCTTGTGTGCTCCCTCCCTGAGGCATCTGAAGGGCCACTGTGAAGTTGGACTAGATAGGCCTTTGGCCTGATTCAGTGGGGCTCTTCTTATATTCACTGTAAAGTGCCCGTGCGTCCCGGCAGACAGGGCGGGGAGCGGGCACTGGCTCGGCTGCACACGCCGGGCTGGGGGTTTAAAGTGCACTTTAACCCCCCGGCCCAGAGAGCGCCCCGGCGGCTCGCTCCCCTCCTGTCTGCCGGGACACTCGGGCACTTTAAAGTGCCCGCGTGTCCCGGCAGACAG